>SKCR01039983.1:0-74283 GCA_019454045.1 Zanthoxylum bungeanum
CATATACACAACCAACAAAATATTAATCAACACATTTTGCACACAATAGTCACAAGTGCAGTTGAGAAGAGTGTAATATTTTTGTCCTAAAGTTTTATCAGAATTCACACTTTTTGTAGCAATGGAATTTTTTTTTTCTGATTTTTTTTCTTTGATTTTTGATTTTTTTTTATTTATATAAAATATCTTCTATCTATGTAGCGAGCTTTGAGCCAGTGGCTCCCAAACCAGTTGGCTTTAGGGCACTAGGTGTTAAGACACCTCTGCGGACTTAATTACTCAGACTTCAGATATAAATATATTTTGCAACATCTTCGATCCATGTAGCGAGCTTTAGGCCAGTGGCTCCCAAACCAGTTGGTTTTAGGGCACTAGGTGTTAAAACACCCCTACAGACTTAATAACTCGGATCTCATACGTTTTTCTTTTTACTCCATTGCCATTTATAGATGATTCCTCCAATTAAACTAGTGCACCGAATATTATAAACTTTTCAATTACAGCTCATATCTGTATGTTACCATGCATGTTGATAATATACCTGCCAACTAAGCATATGAAGATTCATTTTAGTCAGTTTTATGGAGAATTCACAAATTAAATAATTCAAAAGGAAATAAACAAAATTTAACTTATTTCGAAAATAGGTTTAAGATACGTATCAAGAGTGGAAACTCCTTACACAGCTATCTCTCACCAATTTCACCTGATTAATCAAGTTAAAAACATAAACATAAAATATTTTTTCCAATTTTTTATAAATTTTTCAATTTTTTTGTATTTTTCGAAAAAAATTTGGACTAAAAATCTAATAAAAATAACACAAAATAAACAAGATAGTAATCAACTATTCATCCCTCAAACCTAAATGAGACATTTTCCCCAATGTCTTAAACAATAGAAGAAAAGTTTAGAAGATCATATCTGGTTTACTGAAATTATACGGAAAAACAATTACCGATTAAGATCTATGTCTAATTTACGCTTCTTACCACGATCATTATCTGACCAGTTCAACTTGGAAAGAATGGGGTCGATTTTTGGTTCAAAAGCTAAAATTTGGTCAATTAATTCATCGGCCTTTGTTGCAGTCAAGAAAATATCTTGTACTGATTTTGTGACGAACTCATGTTTTTTGGCTTCCGCAAGAAATACAAACAGAAAATCGAAAAAATGATCAATGTTGAGTAATCCAATGGGCTTCCGATGAATGTTCAAGTGCTCCCATGATGCCACTGTGAATATTTCTTCAGACATTCCGAGCCCACCTGGTAAAGCAATAAATGCATCAGCAGTATTGACAATTTCAAGCAGTTGTTCAAGCATCCCCGAGACAATGCGTTCATCTCCATTTGTTTTTCCGATTATGTGTTCGTCCGCCAAAGTTTTTGGAATGATTCCCAAAACGTGACTGCCACCCTCCTGAACGGCTTTTGAAATACTTCTCATTAATCCAAGATTGCCACCACCATATACTAGGTGCATATTTCGTTCTGCTATGACTCTCCCCAATTCCTTTGCAGCCTCAATGAACTCTAGTTTATTACCAGAGTTAGATCCACATAACACACGGATTTTAATGACTCACTATTCTGAAGTTGCTTCCATTTTTCTCTCTTATTTGGATGTTTATCTGAATATGTAGAAGAGAAGAATGACGAGCTGAATTTATAGATCCTGAAAAGGGTGAGTAAAAATAGCACTAGTACCTGTCAAATGACAATGAACATTAAAATAAATCGTGAAAGTCAAAAAGTATAGATCTTGTCGGCGAAAATAAAAGAAAATAACAAAAGAAAAGCAAATCAAAGCAATTATTAAGGCAACAGAATTATGTACACAATACACCACTCGTTTGGTATATATATCCATTAGGATGCGTCTCAAGAATCCATTCCTTACTTAGTCATCATTAATGACTTAAATCTCATCTTTGTGATTGCCAAATACCATTCCTCCTTAAATGCTCCGTTTGTGCCTTTCCCCGAAAAACTAACACACAAAATTAAAAACTCTACAACATGTATACACAAAATATGAAAACAGAAATTACAACAAATTGCATGGGTTCCCTCCCTGCTAGCGCTAAATTTTTCATCTTCAGCCAGACGTGACTGAAATCCATTTGTCAAGGAGGTTTCAGCGTCGTTTTGGATGTCCGATTAAAGACAATCCCATGAGCATTGCTTTTGAAAGGTCTCTTCCAACGGTAAAGTGGCAAAAAGAATTTTGTCTCATTCAGTGCTTGTGCCACATTTTTTATCTTTGTCGCTCCAATAGTTCCTGAAAAGAAAGAAAGAAAATCAGGAGGTCTCATATTGTGCTCGACTCTGAATGGAAGTTTCATTTTGTCAAGCTTCTGGGTGACGTCTTTGATCTGTACTCCCCAAAACAGTGATGTTTCTCCTGAATGCCTGAGATCTTCAATTTGGTCAGACAGTTGCTCCTCCATTTGCTCTGCTTCTTGCTCTACATTTGTTTCACAGATGTATTTTAGGATTTCCGCATTCAATTTTTCATCTGTCATCTGTGAAATGCTTGCTCTATAAGTATCAACCTGATGATGTAAAAATGTATCTAATTTTAGGTCTTCATCCTCTTTGACTGGCTCAGGTATATATTCTTCAAACATTTATGCAATGGAAGCTCCAAGATCTTCATTTTGAAGATGGAAAGTTTGATCCTCCCTTGTTGGTGCAGTTGGTACAAACAGCTCAGCTTCTTCATCCTCGTCAGAGTCAAAATAATAAAAATCAAACAGAGACTTTGCTGGTTTGAGCTCCTGAAATGATACCTCTGGTTCTTGATACTGCTCAGTCTCTTCATTTGTCAATGTGTCATTGTGAAATGCTTGGTACTCCAAGGCTTTGTCAGTTTCGTCTGAAAATGCTTCTTGAGATATGTAGCTCTGGTTTTCTTTTAATTGTCAGATTTGATCTGTCATTCTCTGTATGGATTCTGCTTGACACTGAAATTGTGCATCAATTTCAGCTTCCCGTTCCTTGAACCAATCTCTGAGCATGTGAATCATTTGATCTTCCTCTGATAGTTCTGTTTCTTGATGAAGATCGTAGGTGGATGGTGGATAAGATAGAGAGTATGAGTTAGTGAAATATGTTGGTTCTTCGTACCTTGAATGATTCCGATAATTCTGCCACCCTGAAAGGTATATACATTGATTGCTCGGGTGGTTACCATCACATATCACACATCTCCCCGTTGCGTTCTGTTGAGCAAATGTAGTATTGCTTGACATCCAATGATAATTGTTGGGCTGGACAACAGGCCTCAGAAAATCAGACTGTTGCTCTCTGATTTGGGATGTATCTTCTTCTATTAAAGCTCGTAATCTTTCTCTCTCCCAATAAAGATCCATGTCAACCACCTGAAAAAAATAAAGGAAAGAAATAAAAATTACTGATAAAAAGAAAATTAGATACAAGTAAATTAGATAGCTTCAAAATTAATAACTCAAGAAAAATAAGTCCCCGGTAACGGCGCCCAAAACTTGACCGGCGTAATCACACACGTATAACGCAAGCGCACATATCGTTCAAGTAGTATAAAAATATCGATCCCACAAGGACTTAATTTCTACTGTTGTTATTAATTATTGATACTATTTATTTACAGTTATCTAATTAAAGTGAGAATGGATTGATTGTTTTTGGTTGGTTGAATGTGGATTCGCTAAATAAATAAATAAAGACACAAAAGAAAATACAAAGGAAAAATAAACAAAAGACACAAAAATCTAGGGTTGTGATTCCACACAATATTATTCTAATGATGAATTGATTCTCTTATATATGTGTAATAAATTAGTTTGCTAACCTGGAACACGAAGATATGCAAAAGCCTCTTCCGATGGTCAGATGCAAATACCCAAAATAACCCAATTAATCATATTCATATGTTAATCAAGTTACCTGAGTTCATTAAGTTCAAGTTCCAATTATGGTTATCCCCACCCGACAAGTATATTCCTATCATGTAAGGAAATCTATTAAAGGGTTATCTATCCTCAAGGAAGATCGTGAGCTATTGAATCTAAGGCTGAAACCTAAAATCTCTTTTCCAAGTTCATTTTAAGTTTACCACATCAATCTTATTAATGGCCAGTTAACAAGAAGCATTAAGACTAAGACTCAATAAACAAACCTGAAGTATTACCCATAATAAAGAAAATCAATTATTAAGTGTGTGGATATTGTGCTTCATCACTTCCCTAGAATAAAAATAAAATGATGGGGTTAGGGGATCCACCTTTACTAATTCTAATTTAGAAATCTCCCTTACTATAATATAGAATTTATCAGTGATATTACCAACCAGCCATATATGCGGTATCCTCATTAAGTCAGATTTTAATAAGTCCGACCGACCATAAAGGCGGTATCAATATATATCCATAAACCAGCCATATAGGCAGTAATCATTCGTCACATAAAGACCGGCCATATAGGCGGTCTCACATTATGTCAAATAAATAAAACCAACCAGTAATGTGGTATAAACTTTTATGTTAAATTATAATTTCCATATTATAATTAAGGGAGATTAATCTAAACTAAAATAATAAAATCTTCACTCTTCCCCCAGCAGAAAATTAACTACAAAACATAAAAGTAAATAAAATAAAATAAACTACTACTATTACTGAAAATAAAAATGCATAAATTAAATACTGAAAATAAATACAAACAAGATGAAATCCTTAAATTCCTTACAAAAACCTAAGGAAAACATGAGAATTACAAATGAAATGGCTTGGTATTTATAGGAAAATCTAAATGCTTCCACCAATTGCTCCACCAAACATCCACTAAACACTCCACAAAATCCTCCACCAAACACTCCACCAAACATGCCACAAGACACTCCACAAAATACTCCACCAAACATGCAAGCATGTTTTGTGGAAGTTTGACAATTGTAAATTTTCATTTTCCTTTTTTTTTTTTTTATAATGACTTCAGTAATTACCCAAAATACACTGGATTATTCATTAATTTCGGTCTTGAAAACTTCGGAATTCGAAAATATTTAAAACTTCAAAGTTGTAGATTTTTTAGTCTTCTTTAATCTGCAACTTGAATCAGCTCAATCAGATATTGGATTGATTGCGGGTTTTTCCATACTCTTTGAAAGACAAAGCAAAGGCTTGGCTACATTCACTACCAGCAGGTTCCATCACAACTTGGAACACTCTAGCCACCAAATTCCTTGCAAATTATTTTCCACCAGCCAGAACAGCAAAGTTGAGGAATAATATCACATCATTTGTACAACATAACTCGGAAACTCTCTACGAAGCTTGGGAAAGGTACAAGGATTTGTTCCGGAAATCTCCTCACCATGAGATTCCAAAATAGCTTCAAGTCCAAACTTTCTATAATGGACTTTCTGGATTAATGAGAACTTCAATTGATGCTGCTGCTGGAAGAGCCTTGATGGCGAAATGAGAAGATCAGGCTTATGACCTTATTGAAGAAATGGCTAACAACAATTCCATGTGACCAACAGAAAGAAGTATGATCCAGAGAATTGCAGGAATTTATGAAGTTGGAGCAAATACAACAGTAAATGCCAAACTAGATCAGCTATGCAAATTCATGGAGACTATCACTATGCAAGGTAACATTGGATCCACAAATTCACCATATGGAGGAGCACCAGAACCAATCAGCATGAAGAGACGGTGAACTATGTCAACAATTTCAACAGACAGTGGAACAATCCATATTCCAACACTTACAACCCAGGGTGGATGAATCATCCCAATTTTTCATGGAACAACAATTCAGGGCAAAAGAACTATCCACCAATCGGATTCCAACAGCCGAACAAAGGTCATAAGCAAATTATTGAACCAGGAATAGCAGAAATACTAGCTCAGTTAAAAAAACATTTTGCTGTTTTTCAAAGCCAATCTGCTTCCATCAAAGCACTGGAGAATCAAATTGGACAACTGACCAATGCTCAGAGTTACAGACCGCCAGGGAACCTTCCTAGCAACACAGAACCAAATCCAAGGAACCGATGGAATGAGTAATGTCAAGCCATTACTTTGAAAAGTGGTACTGAGATCAACAAAGATGTTGGAATCAAGGCAACAATCGAGGAATTTCCAAAAGAGGCAGTTCCACAGATAGAGGAAAAATAAGCAAAGCAAAAAGAACAGATCACTCCACCTCCATATTTTCCACAGCGACTTGAGAAAAACAAATTGGACAAGCAGTTTGCTCGATTCCTGGAGGTGTTCAAAAAGCTGCACATCAACATTCCATTCGCAGAAGCATTGGAAGAAATGCCCAGCTATGTCAAATTCATGAAAGACATTCTATCACGAAAACAGAGACTGGGAGATTACGAGACAGTAGCATTGACAGAAGAATGCAACGCAATAATTCAGAGGAAACTTCCTCCGAAGTTAAAAGATCCTGGAAGTTTCACAGTCCCATACACCATTGGAGAACATTATATCGGTAAGGCTTTATGTGACTTAGGTGCAAGTGTTAATTTAATGCCTTTTTCTATTTACAGGAAACTGAAAATTGGAGAAGCAATGCCTACCTCAGTTTCTTTGCAACTTGCTGATCAGACGCTCGCATTTCCAAGAGGTGTTGTTGAAGATGTGCTGGTCAAAGTCGACAAACTCATTCTCCCAGTAGATTTCATTATCCTTGACATGGAAGAAGACAAAGATGTTGCTATTATCCTTGGGAGACCATTCTTGGCTACAGGTCGAATTGTGATTGATGTGAAAAAAGAAGAATTAACTATGAAAGTACAGGATCAAGAAGTTACCTTTAACATTTTCAAAGCCATGAAATTCCCGAGCAATGAAAATGAGGAAGAATGTTTCAGAATTGATGTTATTGATAGAATCATCCAGAATATTGATACAATTCCCACGGATAAACTTGAAGCTTGCATCACCAACATGACTGACAGCAAGCTGGATGTTGAGATTCTGGAATGTATCAATTATCTTGATAAGCCATTCCGATTCAAATCAACACCACAAGTGGAGAGTTTGGAACTACCAAAGAAAGATCGAATCAAGTCTTCGATTGAAGAACCACCGCAGTTGGAGCTGAAGCTACTTCTGAGCCATCTCAGGTATGCATTTCTTGGAAACTCTTCTGAATTACCTGTTATTATTTCTTCGTCTCTAACATTTGAGCAGGAAGAAAAGTTATTGAGAGTGTTATGAGAACACAAGAAAGCCATTGGCTGGACTATAGCAGACATCCGAGGCATTAGTCCATCATTTTGCATGCACAAGATTCTGATGAATGACGAGTACAAACCCATAGTGGAGCATCAATGGAGACTCAATCAAATAATGAAGGAAGTCTTGAAGAAAGAAATCATCAAATGTTTGGATGCTGGCATCATTTACCCCATCTCAGACAGCAGTTGGGTGAGTCCTATGCAGTGTGTACCAAAGAAAGAAGGAATCAATGTTGTCATAAATGAAAAGAACGAGCTGATTCCAACAAGAACAGTGACTGGATGGAGAGTATGCATGGACTACCGGAAGCTGAACAAAGCAACAATGAATGACCATTTTCCGCTGCCATTCATTGACCAGATGCTAGACAGACTTGCGGGACATGAATTCTATTATTTTCTGGACGGATACTTGGGATACAATCAGATTGCCATCGCTCCAGAAGATCAGGAGAAGACCACATTTACTTGTTCGTATGGTACTTTTTCTTTCCGCAGGATGCCATTTGGATTATGTAATGCCCCCGCCATATTTCAGCGTTGCATGATGGCCATCTTCTCAGACATGCTAGAGTAGAGTATGTAGGTTTTCATGGATGATTTCTCTATGTTTGGAGACTCTTTCGACCACTGCTTGCAAAATCTGGAACATGTACTACAAAGGTGTGAAGATACCAACCTGGTACTCAACTGGGAGAAATGCTACTTCATGGTGCAGGAAGACATCGTTCTTGGACATCGGATCTCACAAAAAGGAATCGAGGTAGACAAAGCAAAGATCGAAACAATTGAAAAATTACCTCCACCAACATCAGTCAAAGGGATTTGGAGGTAAAACTACAGCCAAAGTTCTTCAATCAGGTTTGTTCTGGCCCACTCTTTTTAAAGATGCTTACTTATCATGTCTAGCTGACGACATTAAACTTAGCGCTAGCTGGGAGGCAACCCATGCAATGTGTGTATATATTGTGATTTGGTGGGTTTTAATTTGGTGTGTTTAGTTTTGCATGTTAAGTCATTTCAAGATGGAAGATGCTCTCGCAAATCTTCACAATAAATTTTCTTCTCTGCCTCAAAAATCTCTGATGAAAGTTCGCTTGGAACGAATGAGGCTACTGATGATCAAAGGTATCCATACTGACATTCGTTGGATTATTGAAGCACGGGTCCGATTGGCAGATGAGTTTTTTGACACTTTTATTTCACATCTGCCTGGTTTAGGAAGGAGCACATATGCTAAAAAGAGACGAGCCAAAAGAATGTGTGTTTACTACAAATGTGCTCGTTCTTTAGGAATGGTATCTGATAACCACGAAGATAAGATTAATTTCATTAGGGATGACTTGAGTAAGGAGTTTTTGGATGACATATCTAAAACTCTTGAGACGCATCCCAGTGGATGTGTGTATCACGAAATTCGCTTGTTATATGCAGAATTCCGTAAAGAAAGCCAACAGTAAAGTCTCGGGAATCTGACTCTAAAAGACCTTGTTTGCCAATTTATAAGAAAATTAGATGGGAAGCTTGTCCCTGACTCATAGACGTTAATCAAGCAGTTACTTTATTGTATATATTATATCTCTTTGTCTTTACCTAATAATTGTGATTTGTTTTGTTATTTTCTTTTATTTTCTCCGACAAGATCCAGACCTTTTGACCTTTCACGATTTATTTTACTGTTTAACTAATAATTCTCACTTGGCAAGTACTAGTGCTATTATTACTCACCCTTTTCAGGTGTTATAAATTCAACTCATCATTGCACTTTTGAAGACATTCAGAGTAAAACATGGAAGCCACATCAAGAAGATGAGTTGAAAACATCTGTGTGTTTTGTGGTACTAGTGTTGGTGCTAAACCACAATACGTAGCAGCATCACATGAATTGGGTCGAGTCTTAGCTGTAAGGAATATGCACTTAGTATATGGCGGTGGAAATCTTGGACTAATGGGGATCGTTTCAAAGACCGTACATGAAGGAGGTAGTCAAGTTTTGGGAATCATCCCAAAACCCTTTGCGGAGGCAAATCTTATTGGATAATCAAACAGAGAGGAACTGATCGTGCCAGGTATGTTTGAACGGCTGATGGAAATGATTAACCGTGCTGATGCTTTTATTGCTTTGCCAGGTGGCTTGGGCACAATTGAGGAAATTTTTACTGTGTTATCTTGGGCTAACTTGAACATACACAAGAAACCGCTTGGACTGTATAATGTTGATGGATTTTATGATTTTCTTTGTGTGTTTCTTGATGATGCCCGAAGAAATGGGTTCGTGTCAAAACATGTAAAAGAACTCCTCTTCACTGCCAGAACTGCCCCAGATTTAATTGACCAAATCTTAGCCTTTGAACCACAAATTGACCCTATCATTTCAAAGATAAATTGGTCCGAGAACGATCGTGGTAAGAGGCATCGGATTAATTTGGATCTTAACCTTTAATTTTTCATTTAGATGTAGAATTTCAGCTAACCAGGTACTATCTTCTAAACTCTTCTTCTACTGTTTAAGACATTGGGGACAATGTCTCATTTAGGTTTTGGGGAGGGGATTAGTTGACTAGTATTTTAATTTTATTTTGTATGATGTTTTTATTTTTATTCCAAAATTTTTTGAAAAATAAAAAAAACAAAATGAAAAATTTTACAAAAAAAAAATCAAAATTTTTTTTTTTGTGTTTTTATGTTTTTAATTTGATTAATCAGGTGAAATTGGTGTGAGATAGCTGTGTAAGGAATTTTCACTCCTGAGACGTATCTCAACCTATTTCGGAACAAGTTAATTTTTGTTTATTTCATTTTGAATTATTTAATTTGTGAACTCTCCATAAAATTGTCTAAAATGGATCTTCATATGCTCAGTTGACAGATATTATCAATATGCATGGTAACATACGGACATAAGAAGTAATTGACGAGTTTGTAATATTCAGTGCTTTAGTTTAATTGGAGGAAACATCTAAAAAAAGTGATGGGATTAAAAAAAACATCTGAGATCCGAGTTATTAAGTCTGTAAGGGTGTCTTAACACCTAGTGCCCTAAAGCCAACTGGTTTGGGAGTCACTGGCCCAAAGCTCGCTACATGGATCGAAGATATTACAAAAAATATATATATATCTGAAGTCTGGGTAATTAAGTCCGTAGGGGTGTCTTAACACCTGGTGCCCTAAAGCCAACTGGTTTGGGAGCCACCGACCTAAAGCTCGCTACATAGATGGAAGATATTGTGTATATATATATAATAAAAAAAATCAGAAAAATTATTCCATTGCTTAAAAAATGTGTGAATTCTGATATAACTTTAGGACAAAAATATTACTCTCTTTTCAACTACACTTGTGACTATCGTGGGCAAAATGAGTTGATTAATATTTTGTTGGCTTTGTATGTGGAGAATGGTAAAAATAATTGGAGAATTTACTTATTCAGTAATTTAGAAAGAAAGAAAACAACTACTAACTTGGAGTAGAAGTTTCTCCTGTTTAGTCACTAATTTTTTTATTCTCTTTTCTCTTGTCTTTTTGTTTTTGTGTGCATTAGTTTTACTATCTTTTTACTTTTATGAAACGTTTGTGTGTATCGTTACTGTAAACCTTCACGAGACTAAAACTCGTCCACTAGGGACACCTAGGGGTTTAAAGGCTTGTTGCATACGCTAAATGCAATCGTGATCCCTACGAAAGTGGCTTAGTTTAATTTCAATTATTTTTTTGCATTTTATTTTGCTGTTTTGCTTGAGGACTAGCAAAATGTTAGGTTTGGGGGTGTGATGAGCGGAAAATATATCAATATTTACCGCCCCTTTTACGTAATATTTTATTTAGTTTCTCGAGTTTGATGAACGTTGTGGGACACAGGAACTGGACGACGCATCGTGGCCCGGTTGGGAGTACGGAGTAGCCACGGGGGACTAAACCGGAGAATAATGGAGTCGCCACCCGGTGTGAACCGGGAAAATGAGATTTAAGGCCGCACTCACCCCTCGCAAGGGAAGACCTCAAACCGTTGGGTTCGGAATGGTCCCTTACTTATGCCACTTGTAATATTATGATTCATGCAATAATTAGCCAAGCCTAAACAACTTATTTCCAATGATAATTATATTTCTAAGTTCACATGCATGAAATTAATCATCACAACATGCAACATCACATGGCAATCTCCCGAACATTCTCAATCATATGATAGGGAAAACTAAGAACAACCTAATCATGCTTGAGTACTATCTCATGAATATATTAACCAAATAACATGCTAACAGCCTAATCATGCTTGAATATCATCCCAAGAACACATCGAATGGATAAATGCAGGAATACAAATAATATAATTGGCTACATAATGCAAGAGAGATCACCCAAAAGGCAATTGTGCATGAAATATGATGAGACAGACTTAGTTCAGTGTGCGCGCGTTCGTGTAGCGTTCGTAAACGAGTTCGAACGGTAAACAGAAGGTTCGCGTTCGTGTAGCATTTGATAACGCGTTCGAACGGTACCAGACCTGATGATACAAAATGCATGCGAGTTCGAGTAGCATTTGTAAAATGCGTTCGAACGGGAAACAGAAGGTTCGCGTTCGTATAGCGTTCGATAACGCGTTCGAACGGATCCAGACCTGATGAAACAAAATACATGCCTGTTCGAGTAGCGTTTGTAAAACGTGTTCGAACGGGAAACAGAAGGTTCGCGTTCGTATAGCGTTCGATAACGCGTTCGAACGGGAACAGATCTGATGCACAAAATGTGACGCAATACATACATAAAAAGCAAATAGCGAAATACGAAGCGCGACGAAGCATCGTGGCGAAGGATTTTAACCTCTTTAATTAGAGGACCTTTCATCGCACTTACTAAGCACATGCGCTTATCTCAATGCATATAAAAATAAAGACAATAACCTTAGACTTCATATACCCGATTGAACACACCTTACATTCAACCGACTATACGTTAATCGGCGCGGCAAAGCATCATGGTAAAGGATTTTAACCTCTTCAATTAGAGGACCTTTCATCGCACTTACTAAGCCCATGCGCTCGATCACATCATGCATAAAAAAATAAAGACAATCATATCAAACTTAGTATATCCGATTGAACATATCATATATCCAACCGAACACACATCAACCGGCGCGGCAAAGCATTATGGTAAAGGATTTTAACCCCTCCAAATAGGGGACCTTTAATCCGACTTACTAAGCCCATGCACTCGATTGAATCATGCATACGAAAGTAACATGCAGAATTCAAATAACGAAAAATAAATAAACCGAAGCAACATAAAGTAAAAGAGTGTGCCGTTTACTCAAGTGGTACATGGAGTTGTATCCCGAGTACAGATCATACTACCGTCCATTCGGAATCGGCTATGAAATTTATGTCCGGGTTTCCATCCTATATACCACAAGAGGCGACACATTTTCCATTTCATTCAAGCCACAACATGCATCCACAAACGACTCTCATGCGAATAGAATTCAATAAACAATCAAAAGATGAATATAAACTAATGAGAAAAGTGCCCTCTGGTCTAACCTTTTAAATCACCTCTCGGATGTATGGTACACGATCGTCGGAAGGGTGGATGCTCCGCAACTCTTCCGGTTCACTGGTTCACTGCTCTCGTTCATTGTCTTACTGTTTTGAGTCGTCGTTCTCCATCTTTTGCTGCTATTTTGCCTCCGTTTTGCTGCTGTTTCCTCTGTATTTTCCACTCACTATTCAGGTCACTGTTTTGGCGTGCATGGCTGCTGTTTTTGGGGTTTTTGGTGCAGTTTTGTGTGGTTATTTCAAGGATTATAAGTACATTTTTTATGTTACTGCAGTTCGGTTTTTGGTTGTAATTTTCGGTGGTGGAGGGCTACTGTTTGTGTGTTTTTAGGGCTGTTGTATGCGTGTTGTAGGGCTGCTGTATGGGCTATTTTTCGGTGATACGAGGTTGCTAAATGGAGGTATGATTTTCGGTGATTAGGGGAAGGAGATGAAGAGAATTTTTGTGTTATTTCTTTGTAGTATGCATGAACTTCTAGGGTTTCTTGCTGTGATTTTCGTGTGAGTTGTGTGTATATTATGTGTATGAGCTAGCCTAGAGGAGGGTGGTGAATGGTTCTTTTTATAGGCAAAGGCTAGGGTTTCTAGGTAAGGAAGAGAATCAAGTAAATAAGGGAGATATTTTGATTGGTATATGAAAGGAATGAATCTTGTGTAATTGGTGGGTGAATATCTTAATTAAGAAATTAAAATATTTGATTGATTTTAATCTTTATTTTAATTTGGTATGTGATTTTTAGATTTGTTTTGATTTTACCATGTGTTAAATATGTGTTTTAAGTGGGCTTGGGCGTGTGGGCCAAGGCTTGGGCGATTTGGGCTTGATGTGAGGCTAGCAGCAAAACCAAAATTACCGACACCGTTCGAACGCATTCTCGAACGTGGCACGAACACCCGCAATCTGTTTGGCGTTCGAACGTATACACGAATGCAGCACGAATGAAAACAGTGAACCTTGTTTATTCTGAATTTCCCCTTCCGATGTCCGTTTTTCGTGACCTCCGTGACTTAAAAGGTAGTGTCTCCAAATGAGACTCATCATAGGGACTTATATGCAAAAATACAGTGCCTACAGTCGCCCCCACTTTGATGGGACATGTGTAATGTGTAACAGTGATAATCCTATCAAAGTTATGCAATGCATTTTCACTTACCTGGCTCGCCAGCTGCCACTTGACTTGCCATGTGTTGCGTGGAGTGGATGTTGTGCCGTACCTGGCATGCTAAACCTCATATCCAAAGTGTCGCAGTTGTGTCTCCGTACCTAGAGTGTCGCAGTGATATCTCCATACCCGGAGTGTCGTACTTGGCGTGCTAAACCTCGTACCCAAGGCGTCGCTGTAATATCTCCATACCCGTAGTGCCGTACCTGGCGTGCTAAACCTCATACCCAAGGCGTCGCAGTATTATCTCCATACTCGGAGTGCCGTACCTGGCGTGCTAAACCTCATACCCAAGGCGTCGTAGTAATATCTTCATACCCGAAGTGCCGTACCTGGCGTGCTAAACCTCATACCCAAGGCGTCGCAATAATATCTCCATACCCGGAGTGACGTACCTGGTAAAATTGATCTGATGTCTCCATACCCGGAGTGCCGTACTCGGCAAAATTGATCTGATGTTAATGTGGGCCTCGCCCCCAGAGTGACGTACCTGGCTAGACTGATGATGATAAGGATGTGGGCCTCGCCCCCAGAGTGCCATACCCGGCCAGACTGATGGGGATAAGGATGTGGGCCTCACCCCCAGAGTGCCATACCCGGCCAGACTGATGCGGATAAGGATGTGGGCCTCACCCCAAGAGTGCCATACCCGGTTTGTTCATTCTCGAACTGTGTTCCCATTCTTGGAGTGCCATTCCCGGCTTGTTCATTCTCGAACTGTGTTTCCATTCTTGGAGTGACATTCTCAGCTAAATTGATATTGATGCTGATGTGGGCCTCGCCCCCAGAACGATGTGGGCCTCGTCCCAAACTGATATTGATATGGGCCTCGCTCCTGGGACTCATCCCCGAGACTGAAACTGATATGGGCCTCAACCCCAAACTGATGCAGATGTGGGCCTCGCCCCTAAACTAATACTGATGTGGGCCTCGGCCCTGGGACTCATCCCCAAACTGATACTAATGTAGGCCTCGGCCCTGGGACTCATCCCCAAACTGATGCTGATGTGGGCCTCTGTCCTAACTGCTACTGATATGGGCCTCGCCCCCAGACTGATACTGATATTGGCCTCGCCCCAAGCTGATACTGATATGGGCCTCACCCCCAACTGATACTGATATGGGCCTCGCCCCCAGACTGATACTGATATGGGCCTCGCTCCCAAACTGATGCGGATGTGGGCCTCGCCATTGTGATTCATTCCTGAAGACTGCTGACATTGTACTGTTGCTGCTTCTGGTTGGCTTGCATTTGACACTTTCTCTTTTTCTCCTTTGAAACCTGTTATTACAAAACAGAACAAACACAAAAAGATGCAAAAATTTTACGTGTATGCATGCATGCATGATTGAATTTTCTATTCCGTTGGGTTAGGTTGTCCACCAATTCCCTTGGTGACTACTCGGTTTTCTCCTCCTCTGGCAAAGTACTACTTCAATCTATCCACATTCATCGGCTCAGTGAACTCATTTCCTTCCAAGTCTGATAGCCTCACTGCCCCATTTCCCATTACTGAACGGTTATTCTGTCATTTCTGCTTGCTTCTTTTGGGAATCCCCCGTGTTCTGAGTGTCGCTGAATATCATGGTATCAGGGTTGAATGCTTTTGTCAAACATACTAATGTTATGCAGGTTGAAAGGAAAGGACTCAGGCAAGTAGGCGAAATGGATGTCTTTATTATTATTCAGGAAAAGGTTCAAACAAGTAGACGAAGTTGATGTCTTTATTAAAGATGCAGAAAATAAACCAGAAAGGGTAGTTTCATTGCCTTCTTCCTCGGCCTACGGTTCTTTACTACTGTTATCCTTTATCTTAATGCAAGAAGCCTGATGATTGAGAGTTTGGAGGAAAAAGGTTTCGGGTAGGCCGGAGTTGATCATGTAAGTCGGTGGGGGAACAGAATGATAATCTGGCAGAGGGTTGGTGTGTGTGCTAGGCTGTTCTTTTTCAGGATCAGGTATTTTGTGGGCATCAATGAGGTCCTGAATTTCATACCGGAGGTGGGAACAGCTATCAGTATCATGGCCGTGTTGCTGGTGGAAGTGACAGTAGCGGTCTATTCTTAGATGTGGTGGGGGGGATTTGGATGTGGTTTAGGCTCCAAAGGTTTTAAGAATCCTTGCCTTATCAACTTCTCAAGTACCTTGGACAAAGGTCTTCCCAAGTTGGATAAACGCCGGTTCTTGATGGCAGAAATCTCGACAATAAGGGGCTTGATCTCAGAATGCCCTCCAAAAGTTCTTCTATTTTGGCCATAAAACTTTCTGTTTTCAGCCTCTTCTTCCTCAATATCCATGACAGTTTCCCTCAACTGTCGGAAATCCGCAATCATTGAAGTCATCCTCCTCAACTTGCCATAGATCGAGGGCTTGGTGCCCTTGATGATCATTTTAATCTGGTCTTTCTCAGAAGGTCGAGTCTGCATTTTCAAAAGCTGGCTTCTCCAGCGATCCACATACTCTTTGAAACTTTCCCTGGCTTCTGCTTAGTGTTCTCCAAATCACGGAGTGACAAGTCAATTTCTAAGTCTGTAACATACTGCTTCAGAAAAGCATCAGCTAGTTCCCTCCAATCTTCCTTAACCTTTCTTTCAAGGCTATGGTACCACACTACGGGTGCCCCCTCAAGTGACATCCCAAACATCTTCTGAGCTTGGCATTGTGTTAGGCCCACTGAACTCATAATTGACACATATTGTCGGAGGTGGACCCTCGGATCCCCATTCCCATTGAACTTGGCCATATCCGGCATCTTGAACTGAGCAGGCAACTGTTCCTCAAAAGCCATCGCCTCATAGTCTAGTAATCTTCGTCCTTACCCTTCATCTTACGGGTAACTGACTCAACCTGATCCCGAAGCTTCTGAAATTCTGCCTGAGACCCAATCACTCTGCCTGTTGCATACTCTGTCATGTCATCATCAAAAGCGGGGATGTCATCCCCCAACCCATTCGGAGGCTCCTCGCGCCTCACATTCTCAGAATTTCCCCCAGCATGGGGTACAGCCATATTTGTCATGGCAGTAGTCAAGGCTTGCAATTGTTCAGTAACCTTGGCAAAACCATTCTCCAACTGATATATCCGGGATACCTCAATATCTGGTTCACTCATGTCTGTTCTCAGTATTTTGGTGAGTCTTCCCTTTTTTCTAACCCAACAGGAATCTATGATGCATTTTTAAGACATAGGGGGTGTTAACATGATATATGTATGTGTGAGGTGCACGAGATGCATGTAACATATATAACATACTAAATCAACTAAAATTTTCAAACAAATCGGCCCGTTATCGTTTTAGAAGCTTTTGGGCTAACTGTCATGGAGTGAACTCGTCCCAGTTTAAATGGCCCAACAAGTTCACATCTCATGGCAAGGAGCCCAACTAAATCCAAATGGTAATGTTCCGAACACAAGCACAAAGTGGCCCATCAACACTTAGAAGCCTTTGGCCCAATTGTCATAAAATACGTTCTTGTCCCAGTTTAAATGGCCCAACAAGCCCATATCACTTGACAAATGGTCCAAATGGATCCAAACGGCGATGTTCCCAAACACAAGCATAAAGAAAGATAATGCAAACATAAAACAATAATTTCTACAGAATGGCCCATCAACATTTCAGAAGCTTTGGGCCCAATGGTCATAAGGTACGAACTCGCCCCAGTTTAAATGGCCCAGCAAGTCCGCATTTCTGACAATGGTTCAACTGCATCCAAATGAGGATGGTCCACAATCACATACTCAAGGAAATAATTGTTACTTTAACCATACAACCCCGGTCTATGGGTGGGTTCACAAGAGTGTAGACAAAGGCTCTCATCGGCGAAGGATGGCCCATAACTAGGTCTCCCCAATCAAGGGTTCGAGCGACAAAGTGAGCGCACCCTTTTTTATACACTAAGGTACATGCCAATGAGCTATGGTGTGTCACTGACTGTCAAATGGATTTCCCGTTGTAGATTCCCCAGAGGGAGGGTGGAGCGAGGCTCTCTTAGTACCCTAGCCTCTTAGGCTCTTATCGCTTGGTGATAGGAATAAACAACGAGTCCTCCAAATTAGTCCATCACCATAGGCTAAGGGTAGATGGCCATATGGGTGCCTTCACAGCTTTTCCTTCTAGGAAGGTAGTGAATGAAGAAAGACACCAAACCATTACCTAGCCTCAAGATGCCCTTGATTAAACCCCCATTTTATCCACTATAGACACGGTCAATTAGAACATAAATTCAAACATTACAAGACAATATTTCGGGGCCGATTCTCTATCCCCAGTGGAGTCGCTAGACTATAGGACACAGGATCTGAAGCAACGCATGCTGTCCCGGGCTCGCGACCCGGTTGGGAGTACGGAGTAGCCACGGGGGACTAAACCGGAGAATAATGGAGTCGCCACCCGGTGTGAACCGGGAAAATGAGATTTAAGGCCGCACTCACCCTTCGCAAGAGAAGACCTCAAAACGTTGGGTTCGGAATGGTCCCTTACTTATGCCACTTGTAATATTATGATTCATGCAATAATTTAGCCAAGCCTAACAACTTATTTCCAATGATAATTATATTCTAAGTTCACATGCATGAAATTAATCATCACAACATGCAACATCACATGGATATCTTACGAACATTTCTCAATCATATGATAGGGAAAACTAAGAACAACCTAATCATGCTTGAGTACTATCTCATGAATATATTAACCAAATAACATGCTAACAGCCTAATCATGCTTGAATATCATCCCAAGAACACATCGAATGGATAAATACAGGAATACAAATAATATGATTGGCTACATAATGCAAGGGAGATCACCCAAAAGCCAATTGTGCATGAAATATGATGAGACAGACTTAGTTCAGTGTGTGCGCGTTCGTGTAGCGTTCGTAAACGCGTTCGAACGGTAAACAGAAGGTTCGCGTTCGTGTAGCGTTTGATAACGCGTTCGAACGGTACCAGACCCGATGATACAAAATGCATGCGTGTTCGAGTAGCGTTTGTAAAACACGTTCGAACGGGAAATAGAAGGTTCGCGTTCGTATAGCATTCGATAACGCGTTCGAACGGATCCAGACCTGATGAAACAAAATGCATGTGCGTTCGAACGGGAAACAGAAGGTTCGCGTTCGTATAGCGTTCGATAACGCGTTCGAACGGGAACAGACCTGATGCACAAAATATGACGCAATACATACATAAAAAGCAAATAGCGAAATACGAAGCGCGGCGAAGCATCGTGGCGAAGGATTTTAACCTCTTCAATTAGAGGACCTTTCATCGCACTTACTAAGCCCATGCGCTTATCTCAATGCATATAAAAATAAAGACAATAACCTTAGAATTCATATACCCGATTGAACACACCTTACATTCAACCGAATATACGTTAATCGGCGCGGCAAAGCATCATGGTAAAGGATTTTAACCTCTTCAATTAGAGGACCTTTCATCGCACTTACTAAGCCCATGCGCTCGATCACATCATGCATACAAAAATAAAGACAATCATATCAAACTTAGTATATCTGATTGAACATATCTTATATCCAACCGAACACACATCAACCGGCGCGGCAAAGCATTATGGTAAAGGATTTTAACCCCTCCAAATAGGGGACCTTTAATCCGACTTACTAAGCCCATGCACTCGATTGAATCATGCATACGAAAGTAACATGCAGAATTCAAATAACGAAAAATAAATAAACCGAAGCAACATAAAACAAAAGAGTGTGCCGTTTACTCAAGTGGTACATGGAGTTGTATCCCGAGTACAGATCATACTACCGTCCATTCGGAATCGGCTATGAAATTTATGTCCGGTTTCCATCCTATATACCACAAGAGGCGACACATTTTCCATTTCATTCAAGCCACAACATGCATCCACAAACGACTCTCATGCGAATAGAATTCAATAAACAATCAAAAGACGAATATAAACTAATGAGAAAAGTGCCATCAGGTCTAACCTTTTAAATCACCTCTCGGATGTATGGTACACGATCGTCGGAAGGGTGGATGCTCCGCAACTCTTTCGGTTCACTGGTTCACTGCTCTCGTTCGTTGTCTTACTGTTTTGAGTCGTCGTTCTCCATCTTTTACTGTTGTTTTGCCTCCGTTTTGCTGCTGTTTCCTCTGTATTTTCCACTCACTATTCAGGTCACTGTTTTGGCGTGCATGGCTGCTGTTTTTGGGGTTTTTGGTGCAGTTTTGTGTGGTTATTTCAAGGATTATAAGTACAGTTTTTATGTTACTGCAGTTCGGTTTTTGGTTGTAATTTTCGGTGGTGGAGGGCTATTGTTTGTATGTTTTTAGGGCTGTTGTATGCGTGTTTTAGGGCTATTGTATGGGCTATTTTTCGGTGATACGAGGTGCTAAATGGAGGTATGATTTTCGGTGATTAGGGGAATGAGATGAAGAGAATTTTGTGTTATTTCTTTGTAGTATGCGTGAACTTCTAGGGTTTCTTGCTGTGATTTTCGTGTGATGTGAGTGTGTGTATATTATGTGTATGAGCTAGCCTAGAGGAGGGTGGTGAATGGTTCTTTTTATAGGCAAAGGCTAGGGTTTCTAGTTAAGGAAGAGAATCAAGTAAATAAGGGAGATATTTTGATTGGTTTATGAAAGGAAGGAATCTTGTGTAATTGGTGGGTGAATATCTTAATTAAGAAATTAAAATATTTGATTGATTTTAATCTTTATTTTCATTTGGTATGTGATTTTTAGATTTGTTTTGATTTCACCATGTGTTAAATATGTGTTTTAAGTGGTCTTGGGCGTGTGGGCCAAGGCTTGGGCGAATTGGGCTTGATGTGAGGCTAGCAGCAAAACCAGAATTACCGACACCGTTCGAACGCATCCTCGAAGCGGCATGAACGCCCGCAATCTGTTTGGCGTTCGAACGTAAACACGAACGCAGCATGAACGAAAACAGTAAACCTTGTTTATTCTGAATTTCCCCTTCCGATGTCCATTTTCCGTGACTTAAAAGGTAGTGTCTCCAAATGAGACTCATCATAGGGACTTATATGCAAAAATGCAGTGCCTACAAATGTTTTGATGTGTTTTATGTGTTTTGTAGATAAATAAAGTATTGGGATTTAATGGAATCAACTCAGGGCTAAAACGATGAAATTCGGAGCAAACAATGGTGAAAACGGAAATTTACTATACGAGTCACGAAGTGCAGTCCTAAATTCCAATTTTTGCGCAAGTTTCGTATTTTAGCCATAACATTTTTATCCGATATCCGATTGAGTTGATTCAGGTTGCAGATTAAAGAAGACAAAAATACCTGCAACTTTGAAGATTTAAATATTTTAGAATTCTGAAGTTTGGAATGCCGAAATTGATGAACAATAGTTTATTTTGTGTAATTACTATAGTCATTTTCAAAATATAAAATAAAATAAATAAAATATAAAAATAAAAATTGTCAAACTTCCACCAAACATGCTTCCATGTTTGATGCCATGTTTGGTTCCATATTTGGTGCCATGTTTGATGTCATGTTTAGTGCCATGTTTGGTGGAGCAATTGGTGGAGCAATTGATGGAGAAATTGGTGGAAGCCTTTAGATTTTCCTATAAATACCAAGCTAAACTTTGTAAATTTTCCATGCTTTCTTTAGAGAAATTTCTCCATGAAAACCTAAAGGAAAGTGTCTTGTATATTATTTAAGTTTTCTTGTATTTCCTTTTTAATTATTTAATAAAATTTTGTGTGTTTTCTTTTACAGCATGAGCAGGTAATCTCATTCTGCTGGGGTGAAGAGGTAAGACTTTTAATATAATAAATTAGATTAATCTCCCTTATTTTAATTAAAATTTAGATTAATTAGTTACCGCCTATATGGCCAGTTTAGGTGACAACCTTATTTACCGCCTATATGGTCGGTTTTTCATTTCAAGACGTAGTTTCCGCATATATGGTCGGTTTAGGTAATAACCTTGTTACCACCTATATGGTCGGTTGGATTTAATTGAGACAAATGAAATTACCGCCTTTATGGTCTGGTTAATTAATCGGTAAACATTGAGAATAAGGGGGATTTTTAATTTTGAAATATTAAAAGTGGATCCTCTAACCCCAGCATTTTCTTTTATTGTACTTTTATATTTTTAATTTCAGCATTTACTTTATTTAATTTCCAGCATTTACTTTATGTCTTTTAATTTATTTAAGCTTTTATTATCCTTATATATGTGTCGTAGCTAAGCCCATTATATGGGGTTGTGATGAATTTCAATATCACCGGTTAATAAGGGGTTGTTTTACGGTTTGGGTAATATAAAGGTTTATTTATGAGCCTTAGTCTTAATGCTTCTTGTTAACTGGCCATTAATAAGATTGAACTGGTAAACTTAAAATGAACTTGGAAAAGGGATTTTAGGTTTAAGACCCTAGACTTAATAACCCACGATCTTCCTTGAGGATAGATAACCCTTTAATAGATTTCCTTACAGGATATGAATATACATGTCGTACGGGGGTAACCATAATTGGAACTTAATCTTAATAAATTCAGGTAACTTGGTTGACATAAGAATATATTTAATTAGGTTACACTGGGTATTTGTATCTGACCATCGGAAGAGGCTTTTACATATTTCGTGTTCTAGGTTAATAAACCAATATATTGCACAAACGTGAAATAACCACTTCATCTTTAAAAGATATTGGAACGAATCACAACCCTGGATAATTTTAAATTTGAATTTTCCTTAACCTACTTTCCAAGCAATTTAATTTACTTGTTTTAAGTTTAAATTCACCATCCAATTAAACAATCAAACCATTAGATACTTGTAAAATCTGGTTTCATAACTAATAGCGTAGGTATTAAGTCCTCGTGGGATCGATACTTTTTATACTACTTGAACGATACGTGCGCTTGCATTATACGCGTGTGTTTACGCACCTATCAAGTTTTTAGCGCCGTTGCCGGGGACTTATTTATCTTTTACTATTAGTTTTGGGGGTTAGATACATTTACTTGTATCTAATTTTCTTTTACTTATTCTTGTTTTCTTGTGTTTTAGGTTCTCAAACACTACATGAGACGAACCAGAAGCTTTGAACTCTGACCGCTTGACCCAGAGATTGAAAGAACCATCAGACAGTTGAGAAGGGAAAGACGAGAAGGGCAAGAAGCAATTGTTAACATGAAACCTGAACCTTTAGAAGTGGCACCACCAATTCTCATTCGAGACAGAACCATTCTGGTGGTTGACGGCCTCATTTCCTGTATTATACTTCCTCTCATACCAGCAAATGCATGTGACATCAAAACATGCATTCAGATGATTCAACAGTCAGTTCAGGTTGGGGGAATGCAACTGAAGATCCAAATGCTCACATCAGCAACTTCCTGGAAATTTGTGGCACTTTTAACGACAACAGATCATCTGAAGAAGCAATGAGATTGTGGGTTATTCCATACTCTTTGAAAGACAGAGCAATGGCTTGGCTACATTCACTACCAGCAGGTTCCATCACAACTTGGAACACTCTAGCCACCAAATTCCTTGCAAAGTATTTTCCACCAGCCAGAACAGCAAAGTTGAGGAATGACATCACAACCTTTGTACAACATGACTCGGAAACTCTCTACGAAGCTTGGGAAAGGTACAAAGATTTGCTCCGGAAATGTCCTCACCATGAGATTCCAAAATGGCTTCAAGTCCAAACTTTCTATAATTGACTTTCTAGATTAATGAGAACTTCAATTGTTGCTGCTGCTGAAGGAGCCTTGATGGCGAAAGGAGAAGATCAGGCTTGGGACCTTATTGAAGAAATGGCTAACAACAATTCCTTGTGGCCAACAGAAAGAAGTATGATCCAGAGAATTACAGGAATTTATGAAGTTGGAGCAAACACAGCAGTAAATGCCAAGCTAGATTAGCTAGGCAAATTCATGGAGACTCTCACTATGCAAGGTAACATTGGATCCACAAATTCACCATAGAGGAGCATCAGAACCAATTCTGCATGAAGAGACGGTGAACTATGTCAACAATTTCAACAGACAGGGGAACAATCCATATTCCAACACTTACAACCCAGGGTGGAGGAATCATCCCAATTTTCATGGAACAACAATTGAGGGCAAAAAACTATCCACCACCAGGATTCAAACAGACGAACAAAGACCAGAAGCAGATAAATGAACCAGGAATATGAGAAATACCAGCTCAGTTAAAAAATATGATGCTATTTTTCAAAGCCATTGCTTCATCAAAGCAAACACTGGAAAATCAAATTGGACAACAGGCCAATGCTAAGAGTTACAGACCGCCAGGGAACCTTCATAGCAACACAGAACCGAATCCAAGGAACCAAGGGAAGGAGCAATGTCAAGCCATTACTTTGAAAAGCGGTACTGAGATCAACAAAGATGTTGGAATCAATGCAACAATCGAGGAAGTTCCAAAAGAGGCAGTTTCAAAGATGGAGGAAAAAAAAGCAAAGGAAAAATAATAGATCACTCCACCTCCACCTTTTCCATAGCGACTTCAGAAAAACAAACTAGACAAGCAGTTTGCTCGATTCCTTGAGGTGTTCAAAAAGCTGCACATCAACATTCCATTGGTAAAAGCATTGGAAGAAATGCCCAGCTATGTCAAATTCATGAAAGACATTCTATCACGAAAACGGAGATTGGGAGATTAAGAGACAATAGCATTGACAGAAGAATACATCGCCATCATTCAGAGGAAACTTCCTCCGAAGTTAAAAGATTCTGGCAGTTTCACAGTCTCATGCACCATTGGAGAACATTATATCGGTAAGGCTTTATGTGACTTAGGTGCAAGTGTTAATTTAATGTCTTTTTCTATTTATAGAAAACTGCAAATTGGAGAAGCAATGCCTACCTCAATTTCTTTGCAACTTGCTGATCAGACGCTCGCATTTCCAAGAGGTGTTGTTGAAGATGTGCTGGTCAAAGTCGACAAACTAATTCTCCCAGTAGATTTCATTATCCTTGACATGGAAGAAGACAAAGATGTTCCTATTATCCTTGGGAGACCATTCTTGGCTACTGGTCGAACTGTGATTGATGTGCAAAAAGGAGAATTAACTATGAAAGTACAGGATCAAGAAGTTACCTTTAACGTTTTCAAAGCCATGAAATTCCCGAGTGATGAAAATGAGGAAAAATGTTTCAGAATTGATGTTATTGATAGTATCATCCAGGATATTGATACAATTCCCACGGATAAACTTGAAGCTTGCATCACCAACATGACTGACAGCAAGTTGCATGCTGA
This sequence comes from Zanthoxylum bungeanum, assembly GCA_019454045.1. NCBI lineage: Eukaryota > Viridiplantae > Streptophyta > Magnoliopsida > Sapindales > Rutaceae > Zanthoxylum > Zanthoxylum bungeanum. The sequence continues at coordinate 25,229 of SKCR01039983.1, forward strand.
GATTCTAGAATGTATCAACTATCTTGATAAGCCATTCCAATTTAAATCAACACCACAAGTGGAGAGTTTGGAACTACCAAAGAAAGATCGAATCAAGTCTTCGATTGAAGAACCACCGCAGCTTGAGCTGAAGCTACTTCTGAGCCATCTCAGGTATGCATTTCTTGGAAACTCTTCTGAATTACCTGTTATTATTTATTCGTCGCTAACATTTGAGCAGGAAGAAAAGTTGTTGAGAGTGTTACGAGAACACAAGAAAGCCATTGGTTGTACTATAGCAGACATCTGAGGCATTAGTCCATCATTTTCCATGCATAAGATTCTGATGAATGACGAGTACAAACCCACAGTGGAGCATCAATGGAGACTCAATCCAATAATGAAGGAAGTCGTGAAGAAAGAAATCATCAAATGGTTGGATGTTGGCATCATTTACCCCATCTCAGACAGCAGTTGGGTGAGTCTTATGCAGTGTGTACCAAAGAAAGGAGGAATCATTGTTGTCACAAATGAAATGAACGAGCTGATTCCAACAAGAACAGTGACTGGATAGAGAGTATGCATGGACTACCGGAAGCTGAACAAAGCAACAAGGAATGACCATTTTCCGCTGCCATTCATTGACCAGATGCTAGACAGACTTACGGGACATGAGTTCTTTTGTTTTCTGGACGGATACTCGGGATACAATCAGATTGCCATCGCCCCAGAAGATCAGGAGAAGACCACATTTACATGTCTGTATGGTACTTTTGCTTTCCGCAGGATGCCATTTGGATTATGTAATACCCCCGCCACATTTCAACGTTGCATGATGGCCATCTTCTCAGACATGCTAGAGTAGAGTATGAAGGTTTTCTTGGATGATTTCTCTATGTTTGGAGACTCTTTCGACCACTGCTTGCAAAATCTGGAACAGATACTACAAAGGTGTGAAGATACCAACCTGGTACTCAACTGGGAGAAATGCCACTTTATGGTGCAGGAAGGCATCGTTCTTGGACATCGAATCTCACAAAAAGGAATCAAGGTAGACAAAGCAAAGATAAAAACAATTGAAAAATTACCTCCACCAACATCAGCCAAAGGGATTCAAAGTTTTCTCGGACATGCAGGCTTTTATAGGAGATTTATTAAAGACTTCTCAAAGATTGCTAAACCTCTGTGCAATCTTCTGGAGAAGGATTTGCCTTTCAACTTCACCAAAGAATGCTATGAGGCTTTTGAGATCTTGAAACAAAAGCTGGTTTCTGCTCCCATCATTGTAGCACCAGACTGGACCCTTCCATTTGAAGTAATGTGTGATGCTAGTGATTTTGCTGTAAGTGCAATTTTAAGACAACGCAAAGCAAAAGTTTTCCACACCATTTACTACTCCAGCAGAACTCTGAATGAAGCTCAACTTAACTACACAACCACTGAAAAGGAGTTGCTTGCAGTTGTGTTCGCTTTTGACAAATATCGCTCTTATCTGCTGGGTCCCAAAGTGGTGGTCTACACAGATCATTCAGCAATCAAATACCTGATCCCGAAGAAAGATTGCCAAGACTAGATTGATCCGTTGGACACTTCTTCTATAAGACTTTGACGTGGAGATTAGAGACAGAAAAGGGACAGAAAACCAAGTAGCAGATCATTTATCAAGACTCGAGAATAGAGAAACAGCTGGCAAAGAACTTACAATCAAATAAACTTTTCCAGATGAACAGCTGTTTGCCATGAAACATCAAGATGTCCTTGGTATGTTGACTATGTCAACTACATCGTGTCAGGAAAATGGTCGTTGGAATGGACAACTCAGCAATGAAAGAAGTTTTTCAAAGAAGTCGAGCATTATGTCTGGGATGAACCGTACCTATTCAAACGATGTGTTAAGTTTTTCAAAGAAGTCGAGCATTATGTCTGGGATGAACCGTACCTATTCAAACGATGTGTTGATCAATTACTGAGACGATGTGTTCCACATGAGGAGGTCAATAGTGTCCTGCAACACTGTCATTCATCACCATATGGCGGAAACTTCAGTGGGAATAAAACTACAGCCAAAGTTCTTCAATCAGGTTTGTTCTGGCCCACTCTTTTTAAAGATGCTTACTTATTTGCTCTTCAATGTGACAGGTGCCAGAGAACGGGAAATATTTCGAAAAGAAATGAAAGACCTCTGCAAAATATTCTGGAAGTGGAGATATTGATGTTTGGGGGATTGATTTTATGGGACCCTTTGTTCCATCATTCGGAAACCTGTACATACTGGTTGCAGTAGACTACGTCTCCAAATGGGTTGAAGTAATTGCACTGCCATCCAATGATTCAAAAGTGGTGATCAAGTTCATTTAAAAAAATATTTTCACTCGCTTCGGAACACCTCGGGCTATTATCAGTGATGGTGGTTCACATTTCTGCAGATACTTTGATGCACTCCTATCCAAATATGGAGTTACTCATAAGGTTGCCACTGCTTACCATCCACAGTCAAACGGGCATGTTGAAGTTTCAAACAGGGAGATCAAAAGAATCTTAGAGAGAACCGTTGGACCAACAAGAAATGATTGGTCTACAAAACTGGATGATGCATTATGGGCCTACAAGACAGCTTACAAGACACCCATTGCTATGTCCCATATCAAATGGTGTTCGGGAAAGCATGTCATCTGCCAGTTGAGCTTGAACACAAGGCGTACTGGGCACTGAAGAAGTTAAATCTTGATCCACAAGCTGCTAGAGAGAAAAGACTTCACCAACTCAATGAATTGGAGGAATTTCGCCTACAGGCTTATGAGAATGTCAAGCTGTACAAAGAAAAGGCCAAAAGATGGCATGACCAAAAAATACTGCGCAGACAACTTGAACCAGGGCAGCAGGTGTTGTTATATGATTCAAGGTTGAAACTTTTCCCGGGAAAGCTGAAATCAATGTGGTCCGACCCATTTGAGATTACTCAAGTTTTACCATATGGAGCTGTTGAATTGCACAACCCCAAGTCCAAAAACAAATTCAAGGTTAACAGCCAGCGTGTCAAGCACTACTAGGGAGAATCAATTGAGCGACAAAAAGAAAGTGTTACACTTTCAGATCCAGCCTAACGTTAGGGAAATCATGTCTAGCTGACGACATTAAACTTTGCGCTAGTTGGGAGGCAACCCATGCAATGTGTGTATATATTGTGATTTGGTGTGTTTTAATTTTGTGTGTTTAGTTTTTGCAGGTTAAGTCATTTCAAGATGGAAGATGCTCTCGCAAATCTTCACAAGCAATTTCCTTCTCTCCCTCAAAAATCTCTGATGAAAGTCTACAAAGCTTGCTTGGAACGAATGAGGCTACTGATGATCAAAGGTATCCCTACTGACATTCGTTGGATTATTGAAGCACAGATCCGATTGGCAGGTGAGTCTTCTGACTCTTTTATTTCACATCTGCCTGGTATAGGAAGTAGCACATATGCTAAAAAGAGACGAGCCAAAAGAATGTGTGTTTGCTACAAATGTGCTCGTATATTTTGTAATACTCGTTGTCGTTCTTTAGGAATGGTGTCTGATAACCGCGAAGATAAGATTAATTTCATTATGGATGGCTTGAGTAAGGAGTCTTTGGATGACATATCTAAAACTCTTGAGACGCATCCCAGTGGATGTGTGTATCACGAAATTCGCTTTTTATATGCACAATTCCGTAAAGAAAGACAACAGTTAAGTCTCGGGAATCCGACTCTAAAAGACCCTGTTTCCCAATTTATAAGAAAATTGGATGAGAAGCTTGTCCCTGACACATAGACGTTAATCAAGCTATTATTTTCTTGTATATATTATATCTCTTTGTCTTTACCTAATAATTGTGATTTGTTTTGTTGTTTTCTTTTATTTTCTCCGACAGGATCCAGACCTTTTGACCTTTCACGATTTATTTTACTGTTTAACTAATAATTGTCACTTGGCAAGTACTAGTGCTATTATTACTCACCCTTTTCAGGTGTTAAAAATTCAACTCATCATTGCACTTTTGAAGAAATTCAGAGTAAAACATGGAAGCCACATCAAGAAGACGAGTTTAAAACAACTGTGTGTTTTGCGGTACTAGTGTTGGTGCTAAACCACAATACGTAGCAGCATCACAGGAATTGGGTCGAGTATTAGCTGCAAGGAATATGCACTTAGTATATGGCGGTGGCAATCTTAGACTAATGGGGATCGTTTCAAAGGCCGTACAGGAAGGAGGTAGTCAAGTTTTGGGAATCATCTTAAAACCCTTAGCGGAGGCAAATCTTATTGGATCATCAAACGGAGAGGAACTAATCGTCCCAGGTATGTCTGATCGGCTGGTGGAAATGATTAACCGTGCTGATGCTTTTATTGCTTTGCCAGGTGGCTTGGGAACAAAGGAGGAAATTTTTAATGTGTTATCTTGGGCTAACTTGAACATACAGCATAAACCGCTTGGACTGTATAATGTTGATGGATTTTATGATTTTCTTTGTGTGTTTCTTGATGATGCCCGGAGAAATGGGTTCGTGTCAAAATATGTAAAAGAACTCATTTTCACTGCCAGAACTGCCCCAGATTTAATTGACCAAATCTTAGCCTTTGAACCACAAATTGACCCTATCATTTCAAAGATAAATTGGTTTGAGAACGATCGTGGTAAGAGGCGTCGGATTAATCTGGATCTTAACCTTTAACTTTTATTTTAGATGTAGAATTTCAGCTAATCAGGTATTATCTTCTAAACTATTCTTCTACTGTTTAAGACATTGGTGACAATGTCTCATTTAGATTTGGGGGAGGGGATTAGTTGACTAGTATTTTGTTTTTATTTTGTATGATGTTTTTATTTTTATTCCAAAAATTTTCGAAAAATACAAAAAAAAAAATTTTGGGCTATAAATCTAATAAAAATAACACAAAATAAACAAGATACTAATCAACTATTCCCAAACCCCAAACCTAAATGAGACATTGTCCCCAATGTCTTAAACAGTAGAAGAATAGTTTAGAAGATCATACCTGGTTAATTGAAATTCTACGAAAAAAATTACTGATTAAGATCTATATCTAATTTACGTTTCTTACCACGATCGCTATCTGACCAGTTCAACTTGGAAAGAATGGGGTCGATTTTTGGTTCAAAGGCTAAGATTTGGTCAATTAATTCCTCGGACTTTGTTGCAGTCAGGAAAAAATCTTGTACTGATTTTGTGACGAACTCATATATTTAGGCTTCCGCAAGAAATACAAACAGAAAATCAAAAAAATGATCAATGTTGAGTAATCCAATGGGCTTCCGATGAATGTTCAAGTACGCCCATGATGCCACTATGAACGCATCAGCAGTATTAACCATTCAAGGAGTTGTTCAGACATCCCCAAGATAATGCGTTCATCTCCATTTATTTTTCCGATTATGTATTCGTCCGCCAAAGTTTTTGGAATGATTCTCAAAACGTGACCGCCACCCTCCTGAACGGCTTTTGAAATGCTTCTCATCAATCCAAGATTGCCACCGCCATATACTAGGTGAATATTTCGTTCTGCTATGACTCTCCCCAATTCATTTGCTGCCTCAATGAACTCTAGTTTATTACCAGAGTTGGATCCATAGAAAACACAAATTCGCTTGACTCGCTGCTGTGAAGTTGCTTCCATTTTCTCTCTCTTATTTGGATGTATATCTGGATGTGTCGAAGAGAGAAATGTAGAGCTGAATTTATAGAACTTGAAAATGGGTGAGTAATAGTAAAAATAGTACCTGCCAAATGACAATTATAAAATGAACGTTAAAATAAATCATGAAAAGTCAAAAAGTTTAGATATTGTCGGCGAAAATAAAGGAAATAATAACAGAAAAGCAAAATCAAAGCAATTGTTAAGGCAACAGAATTGTGTACGCAATACGCCACTAGTTTAGTATAAATTCATACGGATGCATCTCAAGAATTCATTCTTTACTCAGCCATAACAAATGAATTAGCTTCATTCTTTGTGATTGCCAAACATCATTCCTTATGTCTTAAAATGCTCCGTTTGTGCTTTTCCCTACAAAAATATCACACAATATTATAAACTCTACAACAAGTATACATAAAATATGGAAACATAATTTACAACAAATTGCATGGGTTGCCTCCATGCTAGCGCTAAATTTTTCGTCTTCAGCCTGATGTGACTTAAATCCATCTGTTAAAGAGGTTTCTGCGTGATTTTAGATGTCTGATTAAAGACAATCCCATGAGCGTTGCTTTTGAAGGGTCTCTTTCAATGGTAAAGTGGCAAAAAAAGTTTTGTCTCATTCAGTGCTTGTGCCATCTTTTTGATCTTTGTTGCTCCAATGGTTCCTGAAAAGAAAGAAAGAAAATCAGGAGGTCTTATATGGTGCTTGACTTGAAATGGGAGTTCCATTATGTCATGTTTTTGGGCGATATAATTAATTTGTACTCCCCAAAACAGTGATGTTTCTCTTGAATGCTCAAGTTCTTTAAATTGCTCATCCATTTGCTCTGCTTCTTGCTCCACCTTTACTTCACAGATGTATTTTAGGATTTCTGCACTCAATTCTTCATTTGTCATCTGTGAAATGCATTCTCCATAAGTATCAACATGAGGATGTAAAGAAATGTCAGATTTTATGTCTTCATCCTCTTATATGACTGGCTCAGGTAAATCTTCTTCAAACATCAGTGCAAAACATGCTCCAAGATCTTCATTTTGAGAATACATAGTTTCATCCTCAATTTTTGTTGTCACAAACAGCTCTGCTTCTTCATCCTCATCAGAGTCCGAATAATAAAAATCAAATAGAGACTTTGCTGGTTCGGGCTCCTGAACCGATACCTCTGGTTCTTGATACTGCTCAGCATCTTCCTCTGCTAAAGTGTCATCATGAAATGCTTGGTACTCGAAGGCTTCCTCAGTGTCATCTGAAAATGCTCATTGAGGTATGTAGCTCTGGTTTTCAGTTAATTGTCTGGTTTTCAGTTAATTGGATTAAATCTAAGTGGGAGACAATGGAGATTAGTCATACCTACTTATACATATTTGGACAAATTAGATTAAGCCCACTTAAAAGTTGATTACAACTTTTATTAATTAAAAATTGCCTAAGTTTTGCTATAAATAGCAAGCTTTAAGAAGGTTTTAATCACAAGTTCAAATACAAGCATAAACAAATTCTTGAGAGATTAGCCTAAGTTAGAGAAGTTTTTAGAGAAGCTTGTGAGGTCTCTACAACATTTCATCTAGGAGAAATCAAGATTGGATCTTGAAGTGAAGCTTGGAAGCATTGGAAACAAGATTGAATCTTGAAGTCAAGCTTACACACCTTGGAGGTTCTTCAACAATTTTAACAAGGAGAAGTAGATTGGATCTTGCATCAAGCTTTCTAGGAAATGTTTGATCTTCTCCAAAACTATGTTTATTTGTGTATTAGATGCATGATCACATAGCTTAATGTTGAATAAGGATAATCAATTGTGTTAGGATACTTTAGAAGTATAAACACAACATGCTTGTAATTAGGTCAAAGATGTTCATGTTGGACATGGAATAATTAATTAGAGTTTGGAACTCTAGATTAAAGATTAGAGTTATGGCTACCATTCTAGATTCACTTAACCACCTTTAGGTGGACTAGAATTGTTCATGGACCATTTCGTAATTGGGATTCTAAAATGATTTGTGTAATGGATTCAAAATTTATGCTAATGCGTATTTAGAGTAAATTTATGTTTTTGGAAAAATATTTGATATTTTGAAAAACTAGATTTTTATTTTATAACAAGTGTTTATGTTGGTTTTGAAATTAAAAATTAATTTTAGGTGTTTTTGAAGGGTTTAGGGAACACCGGAATAGATTAGGGTCGAAGACCCTAATCCATTCAGCTCACTGGAATGTGAGCTGAATGAAAAAGGAAATGAAACAAAAAAAAATAGCAGCACCTGGGCGCTACAGTGCGCTGTAGCGCGCGCACTGTAGCGCTTGTGCTTCACGCACGCGGTGCCCTTCGCGCGCGCCGATTTTGTTTTGCGTTGTTTGGGAGCTTCCGGACTCCGATTCAGTCCCAATTTTTTCCTATACACTCGTAATAGAATGTAGTATTTCATTACATGATTTAAAATTACACCCATACTTGATATCCAGTGGTTAGACCCATTTCCGCTGCCCGGGGCATCGATCCGACCCTAGGGGTTCCACAACTGCCCCAACAGTATTTCATTAAAAACTTGACAGAATGAACTCCCATTTAAATTCAAGCACCATAAAAGACCTCCTGATTTTCTTTCTTTCTTTTCAGGAACCATTGGAGTAACAAAGATCAAAAAGATGGCACAAGCATTGAATGAGACAAAACTCTTTTTGCCACTTTACCGTTGGAAGAGACCCTTCAAAAGCAACGCTCATGGGATTGTCTTTAATTGGACATCTAAAATCACGCTGAAACCTCCTTAACAGATGGATTTCAGTCACGTCAGGCTGAAGATGAAAAATTTAGCGCTGGCAGTGAGGCAACCCATGCAATTTGTTGTAAATTCTATTTCCATATTTTGTGTATACATGTTGTAGAGTTGTTAATATTGTGTGATATTTTTGTAGGGAAAAGCACAAACGGAGCATTTTAAGACAGAAGGAATGGTGTTTGGAAATCATAAAGAAGAGAGTTAATTCATTTGTGATGGCTGAGTAAAGAATGAATTATTGAGACGCATCCTTATGAATTTATACTAAGCTAGTGGCGTATTGCGTACACAATTTTATTGCCTTAACAATTGCTTTGATTTTACTTTTCTATTTTTTTTCCTTTATTTTCGCCGACAAGATCTAAACTTTTTGACTTTTCAGGATTTATTTTAACGTTCATCTAATAATTATCATTTGGCAGGTACTAGTGTTACTATTACTCACCCATTTTCAAGTTCTATAAATTCAGCTCTACATTTCTCTCTTCGACACATCCAGATATACATCCAAATAAGAGAGAGAAAATGGAAGCAACTTCACAGCAGCGAGTCAAGCGAATTTGTGTTTTCTGTGGATCCAACTCTGGTAATAAACCAGAGTTCATTGAGGCTGCAAAGAAATTGGGTAGAGTCATAGCAGAACGAAATATGCACCTAGTATATGGCGGTGGCAATCTTGGATTGTTGGGAAGCATTTCAAAAGCCGTTCAGGAGGGTGGCGGTCACGTTTTGGGAATCATTCCAAAAACTTTGGCGGACGAACACATAATCGGAAAAACAAATGGAGATGAACGCATTATCTCGGGGATGTCTGAACAACTCCTTGAAATGGTCAATACTTCTGATGCGTTTATTTCTTTACCAGGTGGGCTCGGAATGTTTGAAGAGATATTCACAGTGGCATCATGGGCGTACCTGAACATTCATCGGAAGCCCATTGGATTACTGAACATTGATCATTTTTTCGATTTTCTGTTTGTATTTCTTGTGGAAGCCAAAAGATATGAGTTCGTCACAAAATCAGTACAAGATATTTTCCTGCCTGCAACAAAGGAGGAGGAATTAATTGACCAAATCTTAGCCTTTGAACCAAAAATCGACCCCATTCTTTCCAAGTTGAACTGGTCAGATAGCGATCGTGGTAAGATGCGTAAATTGGACATAGATCTTAATCGGTAATTTTTTTCGTAGAATTCAATTAACCAGGTATGATCTTCTAAACTCTTCTTCTACTGTTTAAAACATTGGGGACAATGTCTCATTTAGGTTTGGGGTAGGGGAATAGTTTATTAGTATCTTGTTTATTTTGTGTTATTTTTATTAGATTTTTAGCCCAATTTTTTTCAAAAAATACAAAAAAAATTGAAAATTTTTATAAAAATTAAAAAAAAATATTTTGTGTTTTTGTTTTTAACTTGATTAATTAGGTGAAATTGGTGAGAGATAGCTGTGTAAGGAGTTTCCACTCCTGAGACGTATCTCAACCTATTTCGGAACAAGTTAATTTTTGTTTATTTCATTTTAAATTATTTAATTTGTAAATTCTCCATTAAAATGAATATTCATATGCTCAGTTGACAAGTATTATCAACATGCATAGTAACATACGGACATGAGCTGTAATTGAAAAGTTTGTAATATTCAGTACTCTAGTTTAATTGGAGGAAGCATCTATAAATGGCAAGGGAGTAAAAAAAAAAGTGTGCTAAAAAAAATGTCTGAGATCCGAGCTATTAAGTCTGTAGGGGTGTTTTAACACCTAGTGTCCTAAAACCAACTGGGTTGGGAGTCACTGGCCCAAAGCTCGCTATATGGACTAAAGATGTTGCAAAAAATATATATATATCTGAAGTCTGAGTAATTAAGTCCGTAGGGGTGTCTTAACACTTGGTGCCCTAAAGCCAACTGGTTTGGGAGCCACCGACCTAAAGCTCGCTACATAGATGGAAGATATTGTATATAAATAAAAAAAATATCAATCAAAAATCAAAGAAAAAATCAGAAAAATTTTATTCCATTGCTACAAAAAGGTGTGAATTCTGATAAAACTTTAGGTCAAAAATATTACTCTCTTCTCAACTGCACTTGTGACTATTGTGGGCAAAATGAGTTGATTAATATTTTTTTTGGTTGTGTATATGAAGAATGGTAAAAATAATCGGAGAATTTACTTATTCGGTAATTTAGAAAGAAAGAAAACAACTGCTAACTTGGAGTAGAAGTTTCACCTGTTTAATCACTGACTTCTTTATTCTCTTGTCTTTTTGCTTTTGTGTGCATTAGTTTTACTATCTTTTTTACTTTTATCAAACGTTTGTGGGTATCATTGTTGTAAGCCCTCATGAGACTACAACTCATCCACTAGGGACACCTAGGGGTTTAAAGGCTTGTTGCATATGCTAAATGCAACCGCGATCCCTACGAAAGTGGGTTAGATTAATTTTTTTTAAAGATGTTTATGTTATTTTATTTTGATGTTTTGCTCAAGGACTAGTAAAATGTTAGATTTGAGGGTGTGATGAGTGGTAATTATATCACTATTTTCCACTCATTTAACCTAATATTTTGTATAGTTTCTCAAGTTTTATGAACATTTTGATATTGTTTTGTTTATTTTGCAGATAAAAATAATATTGGGACTTAATGAAATCAACTCGGGGCTAAAACGATGAAATCCGGAGCAAAAAAAAGGTCAAAAACGAAAATTTACTGTACGCGTCACGAAGTGCAGTCATAAATTCCAATTTTGCGAAAGTTTGGTATTTTGGCCATAACCTTTTCATCTGATATCCGATTGAGTTGATTCAAGTTGCAGATTAAAGAAGACTCAAAGATCTACAACTTTAAAATTTTAAATATTTTCGAATTCCTAATTTTTCAAGATCAAAATTAACGAATAATCCAATGTGTTTTGTGTAATTACTAAAGTCATTATCAAAAAAAAAAATAGAAAATGACAATTTACAATTGTCAAACTTCCACAAAACATGCTTGCATGTTTGGTGGAGTGTTTTGTGGAGTGTCTTGTGGCATGTTTGGTGGAGTGTTTGGTGGAGGATTTTGTGGAGTGTTTTGTGGAGCAATTGTGGAGAAATTGGTGGAAGCCCTTAGATTTGCCTATAAATACCAAGCCATTTCATTTGTAATTCTCATGCTTTCCTTAGGTTTTTGTAAGGAATTTAAGGATTGCATCTTGTTTGTTTATTTTTTTTAATTTAAATTATGTATTTTTATTTTTAGTAATAGTAGTAGTTTCTTTTCTTTTCTTTTCTTTTATGTTTTGTAGTTAGATTTCCGCTGGGGGAAGGGTGATGTTTTTATTATTTTAGTTTAGATCAATCTCCCTTAATTATAATATGGAAATTATAATTTAAATTAAAGGATTACCGCCTTAATGGGTGGTTTTATTTATTGGACATAATGTAACACCGCCTATATGGCCGGTCTTTAGGTGACAGATGATTATCGCCTATATGGCTGGTTTATGGATAAATAATAACACCGCCTTTATTGTCGGTTGGACTTAATTGAAAATCTGACTTAATGAGGATATCGTCTGTATGGCCGGTTGGTAATATCACTGATAATTTTTATATTATAATAAGGGAGATTTCTAAATTTGAAATAGTAAAAGTGGATCCCCTAACCCCATCATTTTATTTTTATTCTAGGGAAGTGATGAAACACAATATTCACATGCTTAATAATTGGTTTAATTTTATTTTGGGTAATACTTTAGTTTGTTTATTGAATCTTAAGCTTAATGCTTCTTGTTGCCTGATCAGCAATAAGATTGATGTGGTAAACTTAAAATGAACTTGGAAAAGGGATTTTAGGTTTCAGCCTTAGATTCAATAGCTTACGATCTTCCTTGAGGATAGATAACCCTTTAATAGATTTCCTTACATGATAGACATATACCTGTCGGACGTGGGTAGCTATAATTGGAACTTGAACTTAATGAATTCAGGTAACTTGGTTAACATAGACATATGATTAATTGGGTTATTTGGGTATTTACGTCTGACCATCGACAGAGGCTTTTGCATATCTTCGTGTTCAAGGTTAGCAAACTGACTTATTACACATATATAAGAGAATCAATCCATCTTTAGGATAATATTGTGTGGAATCACAACCCTAGATCTTTGTGTCTTTTATTTATTTTTCTTAGTATTTTCTTTTTGATTTTGATATAACTTTAGGACAAAAATATTACTCTCTTTTCAACTATACTTGTGACTATTGTGGGCAAAATGAGTTGATTAATATTTTATTGGCTTTGTATATGGAGAATGGTAAAAATAATTGGAGAATTTACTTATTTAGTAATTTAGAAAGAAAGAAAACAACTACTAACTTGGAGTAGAAGTTTCACATGTTTAGTCACTAACTTCTTTATTCTCTTTTCTCTTGTCTTTTTGCTTATGTGTGTATTAGTTTTACTATCTTTTTAATTTTATCAAACGTTTGTGGGTATCGTTTCTGTAAACCCTCACGAGACTACAACTCGTCCACTAGGGATACCTAGGGGTTTAAAGGCTTATTGCATACGCTAAATGCAATTGTGATCCCTACGAAAGTGGCTTAGTTTAATTTCAATTATTTTTTTGCATTTTATTTTACTGTTTTGCTCGAGAACTAGCAAAATATTAGGTTTGGGGGTGTGATGAGCGGAAAATATATCAATATTTACCGCCTCTTTTACCTAATATTTTGTTTAGTTTCTCGGGTTTGATGAACGTTTTGATGTATTTTATGTGTTTTGCAGATAAATAAAGTATTTGGATTTAATGGAATCAACTCGGGGCTAAAACAATGAAATTCGGTGTAAAAAATGGCGAAAACAGAAATTTACTATACGAGTCAGGAAGTGCAGTCCTAAATTCCAGTTTTGCGCAAGTTTCATATTTTGGCCATAAAGTTTTCATCTGATATCCGATTGAGCTGATTCAGGTTTCACATTAAAGAAGACACAAAGATATGCAACTTTGAAGATTTAAATATATTAGAATTCTGAAGTTTGGAATGCCGAAATTGATGAACAATCTAGTGTATTTTGTGTAATTACTATAGTCATTTTCAAAATATAAAATAAAATAAATAAAATATAAAAATAAAAATTGTCAAACTTCCACCAAACATGCTTCTATGTTTGATGCCATGTTTGGTGCCATTTTTGTGTTGGGTTTCTATTAGGTGCCAATGATCAAATCAAGCAATGAAACACATGTGCGAATACTCAAAGAAGTTGCGGAATACTTACAATGATCGGTTTAGTGATGCGTTGAACAACAAAAACTCTTTTTATGCCCTTTGAAGCTCACGACAGTGGGCTATTTTGCTCCTTCAAATTCGGCCATGGATGATCCACCAAGCTCCAAGCTTTATGTTGTGATTCCATGCTCACAAATCGGTTTCCCTATCACCTTCGCAAGACTCCGAATGTGTGCTAGCACTTGGTAATTTTTGCCACAAAAATCACCATCTTGCTTCTCCTTACTCACGGCAAAACCAGAAAAAGGAAGAAGAAATTTGCCCTTTGGGCGTGAGAGAGAAGAGAGGAGAGGAGAGAGTGAGTTGTTGTGTTAGGTTGTGAGGATTGTGTATCTAATACACTTTTTTCAAAAGTCAAACACCAAAAATCAAATAAATGGAAAATGGCTTTTAATTCATCCAACCACCACCATCAATCACTCATGACAAGTTGTCAAATCACTCAAAGTGACTAGACATCACATCAATCAAAGTAAATAATGATTTGACGCTTGATGTGACTTGTAGGCCGCACTTTAATTCACAATGCGAGTGCGCCCGCAAACACTCCCGGGTTCGGGTTCGCTAATTCCAAATTAATGAATTTTTCGTTGCGACGTGATTAAATAATTATGCCTAGCAAAATTATTATTCACGTCGCTAACGAATTAATTCTAAATTAACTCGTTCGCCCGAATTAAATTCTAAATTTAATTCCGCGTCGAAATCCAATTTCGTATAATATATCGAATATATTATTTTATCGATTAATTCCAAATTAATCGTATTCTCTCTTTAAATAATATTTTATCCCAGATAAAATATCTCCGTAATTAATCCCAGATTAATATTCTCTCTCATCTAATTAATCCCAGATTAATAAAGTGCGAGTCATACGTTATCGGTGAATCTTCGGGAAGCGACCCATGAGATCCCCGGATATGTTGGCAGTAAATATGGTCGTCAGACTATCCGAACACGTACGTACCTAGTACTACGTTTTTACCGATTTACAGGACATGGTTGGCTTCTAGCAAAACATCATGCCTACCCAATTCTCCAGAAATATTCTTACTGGAATATGTGATCTATATCAGGCGTAGTATACGTAGTATTGCGTATTTCGATCCAGCATCGGATGTCAGATGTTAGGCCTGGAGCTGGAAATGTGTCTACCCCGTACGAAGCACTTATCGGATCTCTGGTAACTAGTCTCTATAATTGGATAAACATGACCTAGTCATAATATTACGATAGCTGCAGCATATAAGAGAACCAGTTCTGTATCCTACGTGATCATCATCTCCACTATGACTGGAGTGATACTTCAATCTCGACATCACACCCAATACACTATGATTCTCAATATACCCAGAAGAGGCGTACACAAAACCTGGTAAAGCCCTGGACTACCAAAACCAAAGTATATTGATTGTCGCAAGTATTAGCGGTGCAAGTCTCAAGTTAAGACCAAACACACCTACCCTGATTCGGACTTCCATAGACACATAGTCATACACCAATGGAATTCCGAGGGGTCTATCCAGAGTGATGTTGTTTCCATATCATCGGTAAACACAACCTCCTATTACACTTGCATGAGTATCCTATTCCCAAATATATGAGAACTATGTCGTTATGCTCCCACAACGCGCACAAGTGCAATTCTAGTCTATTCAGCATTATCGATGTCCAATCTCGATAATACTACGACTAGGGATATTTAATGATTAAACCTTCGTGGATTGATACTGTCTCATATCATCTCAATCCAGAACTAATCATATGGACCTTCTATCATTTATACATCTTGGTAATCTAATTATAAACGACAGAAGAGCAATTTCCTTTGTCACATAGTTAATTTGTACAACAACACCATGATTTGTACAAATAGTGATGCTATGGGTCATAACTGTCCAACAATCTCCCACTTGGCCTATAGCCAATCACTCAAGTGTCCTACACCCGAACTATGTACGGTTCGCTCAAACTTCTACTGAGGAAATGCTTTCGTCAGCGGATTTGCATGATTATCATCTGATGCGATTTATTCGATCATCACATCGCCACGATGTATGATCCGAACGAATCAGATGAATAATTGAAGTATTTATCTGGATCGTTGATGAGACCATTAATTCTTTAGCCTGCGTTGTAGCCTAGCTCAGCTGCTAACAGAACTACTCCTAATCTGATTAGGATTATTATCAACCCAAATGGCTTCTATTGCTGCTTCAGCTGCAGCAATAATCCACTTTTGTTGTTTATTCGGTAATAGTATCTTGCTTAGAAGATTTCCAGCTCATTGTTCCGTTATTCAAACTTTGTAGTACCGTTCTTACGACTTACAGTCGTTATTATCGGTTAGGAAACTTGCAACAGTGAACCCAGTCACTTCAAGTTCTCCTTCTCCATAGTATAAGACAGCATCCTTAGATCCTCTAAGATACTCAAGGATGTTCTTAACATCAATCAAGTGAATATCACTTGGATTGGCCTGATTGTGACTCCATATGCTCAAAGCGTATGAGACACCAGGTCGCGTACATTTATTTCAATATACGAGTTCTCGGAGAGTACTTACAACTTTTAGATCTATCCTAGTAGATCTTTATTCCTAGAATAAAGGTTGTTTCTCCCAAGAATTCTACGGAGAATTTTCATGAAAGCCAAGCTTTCACCGATTGTATTATGGGAATTTCATTTCCAAGAAATGATATGTCATCTTTATTTAGGACATTCATTGTCAGTGCGCTCCCACTAACTTCCTTATATACACAAGAATCATTTTCGTTTTTGAATTAAATCATACACCATTATGATTACATCAAAACTATATAGTTCCAAGAACTTAATGCTTGCTTCAATCCATACATGGATCGAATAACCTGTAAACCTTGTTTGCTTCTTTTGGTATGACAAAACCGTCAGGATGTTATAAACATCCTCCAAAAGGTTTCCTTTTAAGGAAAGCGATTTTGGCATTCAGCTGCCATATTTCATAAATGAAACACGCAGCATTAGCAAGCATTATCCAAATGGATTTAACCATGGCAACTGGTAAAAGGTTTCCTTTTCGCTACAAGCCTAGCTTTGTACGTTGGTATGTTGCCTTCCATGTATGTCTTCCTTGAAGACTTATATAGTACCAGTAGGCACAATGCCTTGCGGTACATCAACTAGTATCCAAACTTAGTTGATTTACATGGAATCCATTTCTGACTTCATGGCACTTTGCCATAATAGGGAGTCGATACCTTGTATCACTTCCTCATACGTAGTCAGTTTGTATTCCTCAATAAGATTGACATCTTTATGAGGTGAGATCAGAAACCCATACCCCATGTTGTTTTCTAACTCTCTCTGACTTACGTGGTTCTTGTGTATTCGAAGTTTATTAGTATAGTTTCATCCTTGATGAACTATTTGTGTTCCATTAAGGAATCGGTGCCTGGAATAGTATTACTCTGATTTTCATCGAGTCTTACTTTCCACCCACTTACCACTGCATATAGGTATTCCTCTTAGGAAAACCGCATAGTGAGCAACAATTACATTGTTCTCTAGTGAGTTGTATAAGTATTATACTTTGGTTTCCCTAGGATAACCTACAACTTAGGCACTTATCCAATTTGGGTTCTAGTTTGGTATCATCCAAACATATGCCTAGCATTCCCAAATCTCCAGGAATGAGAAACCCGGTTTCTTTCCTGTTCATATCTAATATGAAGTATGTCAAACAGATTTTCATGGAACCTTATTCAAAATAAGTTTTGCACTGTTTATGCGTATCTGTTGAAGGAAATGGTAGCTCAGAGCGACTCATGATTAACCTTATCATGTCTAATAAAATTCGGTTTCTCTGTTCAGACACACCGTCAGATTGACGTATTCCGGGAGGAGTCCTTATTGAAAGAATACTATACTCTTTCAAGTATTTGAGAAACTTACTGCTTAAGTATTTTCATCATGGTCTAACCGTGACGATTTAATACTTTAGCCGATCTGTTTGTCTATTTCGTATCGAAACTCTAAAAGTTTCTGATTCGCGTTTCAAACGAAACATATAACCATAACGCGATGCCACATCCGTAAAGGTCACGAAACATTCATATCCACCTCTAGCCTAGCTAGATATGGGCCCACTTACGTCACTATGAACGAGTGCTAACAGATCGGTGGCTCTTACACTTTTACCAAGTAAAGGTATTTTAGGCGCTTTGCCTATTAAACTAGATTTGTAGACATTATTTGAATAGAATCAAATCTGTCCTAGTATTCACTCTTCGAAAGTGTGGATATACGAGTATTGTTAATTGTGTCCCAGACAACAATGCCACTTATAAGTCTCATCTGATCAAATCAGTTTGAGCTATTTGTTTGTCATCTTATACGTTTGAGATTCATTTATATTCAAAATATAAATATTGTTATTCACATCTAATGTGGTTATCTCAATATCATCTTTATAAAATAAAACACTTTAGTGTTCTAGAATATAAAGGTATATCCATAACGGATTATACTCTAATATAGAGATAATGTTTCTAGTCAAACTAGTAACATTCTAACAGTTTCCTAATTTAAGTACACACCCGAAGGGTAGTTCCCAAACTTAGGTTTCTACGGTTAAAACAGCGACTTTCGTCCCGTTTTCGATTCGCAGATTAATCTCAACTGAAGTCAGTATCCTGCTTCTCAGCATATTCTGCACATCAGTACATATATTTATGTACCACACTTAGTATCTAAAATCTAATTTTAATACTAGTAGTGAACATATTTATGACAAACATATTTGAAGTCGGAGCCTTGCACCGTCTTCAATTCCTTCATGTCTGCCTTGTCCATACGGCAGTCACGCTTCCGTGTCCCCGTTTGCCACAATTTAGGCCGACATCTTGGGATATGTCATTTGTCTTCCCAGAAGATTATAATGACTTTGCCTTTGCCCCTTTTTCACACCCCAGAAGCCTTTGGCCAAGCCTTGGCCTTCTGGAATGTTGAAGTAAGGTGCGCCTTGCACTTCTTGCCTTATTGCAAACTTTGGCTTTGTCTCCTTGAGAATAGCCATTAACTCTCCAAGAGTTTACTATTGCAATTTAGTACTTCTAAGATCTAAAGATAGATCTATGAAGATCCTTCAATTTCATTATCATACTATAAGGATCTAATCTTTAGTTCTGAATAAGAAATTAAGAAGTCTTTTTGGCAAGCATAATGGATTAAACACTAAAGTTATCATCACATGAATCTTCCAAAGATCATGCTCTACTATTTGCTCAACTCCGGGCTTAGGCTCGAGATGTCACTATATCAAATAAAGTAACTTCTCGGTCTCCATGACTATCTTGAGGTTTTATTCCCAATTTGAAAATTAAAGTCGTTTAAATGACATTTTCACCCATGATTATGTTTTAAACACTAATCTTTCAATTATCTTGATTCTAATAGTCCAACTATTCAATCAACGATTTTATGTACTATTTAATATAATGATTATTATAGTCCAACTATATAATCAACTATAATTAAATTGGTTAAATTCAATTATATTGATTACTATAATCCAATTATAAAATAACCCATTAATTGAAATAGTTAATTCAAATATATTGATTACTATAATCCAATTATATAATCAACTATAATGAAATAGTTTGAATACAGTCCAACTGTTTTATTAAAACAACATTAAATATTAGTCCAACTAATATATTAATTTATATGACGACAAATTTGAAATGAGCGCGTATGGCAAGTAACTAGACAAATATTGCAAATTTAATACTTGCCTCCCACTATTTTTTCGGCGAGCCTCTAACCCTCTGTTGAGTACTCGGGAAACCTTGTTTCCTAGTGGGCTAGGATCCCGTTAAATAACACACAATCTTGACTTTGGCCAACAAATTGTATGATAATTAACTAGGTAGATCTCTAAGATCAATTGGATCCCATCCAATTCCTAGATCCAGTAGGTAGACATCCAAGTCCGAAACATATATCTTATATATGCCAATATATCCAATATAGTGCCTAACTTTTTTCCTCTGAATCAACTAAGCCTTGGCTTTGGCACAACAAACATAGTGATCCCAGTTAAGCCGAACCCATTGACTTTGGAAAGCTTCGTAATCAATGTCGATGGACAAGAAATGATCTTGACTTTGGCCAACAAATCACAACTTGGACAAGACACCGATATGGAACAAAGCCTTCATGATTCAAACACATCCTCGACGGACAAAGGTCTTGACTTTGGCCAACAAACCAATGTCAGTCTTGGATCTTGAGTAAGAATCACTCAATGGAAGAAAAATGCTTAATATGATGTTGAGGGTTTTTCGAGTGTAATTGGCAACCAATTAATTATCTTTGTTAAGGTCTCATCATCATACACCCTTAAACATGCATTCTAAACACATAATAAGGCGCGTAAATAAATATAATAATGATATGCTGATGGATATTTAAAACATTGTTCCTAGAACAAATCTATCCCTTTCCTCTCTTCCACTAGCACAAGTATTACTTTTACCCGATTACATAACACTCCTAAAGAAACCTCATTTACATTTAGAGGAATATGTGAGAAGAGAAATACACAGAGTAAGGAGGTAATAGGCTGGACACGCAGGTCCAATTAATAAATTCTAAATTTATTACAATAATTTCCAAAATTGCCCTCACCCATCTAATATCCATCTAATATACATTATTCATACATCGCAACCATGTATTCACACAAGCATGTTATCAATCAATCTAATCCAATTAATTAATCTGAATATTAATGACCATCCAATGTTCAAACAACGATTTGATTTTGCGCGAGTCCGACTCTTTTTGCGAATAAGTACTCAAAGTACGAATTCTTGAATTAAATTAAACTACAACATTAAATCCAATTTAATTTGTATTTAATACTAATTCATGTATTAATTCCAAATTAAATATTTACACTTTTAATATACCTTTACGACTTAGATTCCAAATCTAATCAGACCAATTAACATCCAATGTCAATTTTATTTAAAGTCCAATGGGCTTTCAATTAATTTCTAATGCATGGACTTTTGGTCAATATGGGTCAAACCCAATACCAAAGCCCATTTAAGGAATCACCATTATTTGCCAAGAAACCAATTTAGACCCATTAGGCCCAATTAAAATTAAAGGTCCATTAAGTCATAATTGGACTTTATGGATATGGTTTTGGGCCCAATTGGATCCAACCTATTTAGCCTAAACCAATCCTGGTACAACCAAGCCCATTAAGCCCAATTACAACTTTTAAGGCCCAATTCCAAAATAAGCCCAATTAATTAAATCACAAAATTCCAAATTTCATAACTTAATTAACCTAAGTGTATTGCCATAATTAATTACCCAAATTAATATTTCCAAAACACAAATTTGTACAATTAATTATGCTCATTTTCATCAACATATGTCTAACACATTTGAATCAAAAATCAAGTCATTTTCCATGCTTATAGTCTCGGCATTTTGGGGTTTTATTTGTCCGATTCGGTTTCAATCCAATTAAATCCACAATCAACATAACCCAATGTTTTCCAACTCATCCAATGATCAAAAATACAAAAAATAACAAGACTTAGGGCACATATACCTCTTGGCCAAGCCTAGAATTTTGGGGAAAAAATGATCCAATCCAATTTTCACAAAATTGATCACAAATAACTCCAAGTCATTCATTTACAAGCATGCTCAAACAATTAATTTCACTTAAACATGCTCAAATTCAATTTACCCAAATTTTACCCTAATCAAATTTCATGCTCAAAATGGCTCAAGATACCATTGTTGGGTTTCTATTAGGTCCCAAGGATCAAATCAAGCAATGAAACACATGTGCGAATACTCAAAGAAGTTGCGGAATACTTACAATGATCGGTTTAGCGATGCGTTGAACAACAAAAACTCTTTTTATGCCATTTGTGTTGTGATTCCATGCTCACAAATCGGTTTCCCTATCACCTTCGCAAGACTCCGAATGTGTGCTAGCACTTGGTAATTTTTGCCACAAAAAACACCATCTTGCTTCTCCTTACTCACGGCAAAACCAGAAAAAGGAAGAAGAAATTTGCCCTTTGGGCGTGAGAGAGAAAAGAGGAGAGGAGAGAGTGAGCTGTTGTGTTAGGTTGTGAGGATTGTGTATCTAATACACTTTTTTCAAAAGTCAAACACCAAAAATCAAATAAATGGAAAATGGCTTTTAATTCATCCAACCACCACCATCAATCACTCATGATAAGTTGTCAAATCACTCAAAGTGACTAGACATCACATCAATCAAATAAATAATGATTTGACGCTTGATGTGACTTGTAGGCCGCACTTTAATTCGCAATGCGAGTGCGCCCGCAAACACTCCCGGGTTCGGGTTCGGGTTCGCTAATTCCAAATTAATGAATTTTTCGTTGCGACGTAATTAAATAATTATGCATAGCAAAATTATTATTCACGTCGCTAACGAATTAATTCTAAATTAACTCGTTCGCCCGAATTAAATTCTAAATTTAATTCCGCGTCGAAATCCAATTTCGTATAATATATAGAATATATTATTTTATCGATTAATTCCAAATTAATCGTATTCTCTCTTTAAATAATATTTTATCCCAGATAAAATATCTCCGTAATTAATCCCAGATTAATATTCTCTCTCATCTAATTAATCCCAGATTAATAAAGTGCGAGTCATACATCATCGGTGAATCTTTGAGAAGCGACCCATGAGATCCCCAGATATGTTGGCAGTAAATACGGTCGTCGGACTATCCGAACACGTACATACCTAGTACTACGTTTTTACCGATTTACAAGACATGGTTGGCTTCTAGCAAAGCATCATGCCTACCCAATTCTCCAGAAATATTCTTACTGGAATATGTGATCTATATCAGGCGTAGTATACGTAGTATTGCGCATTTCGATCCAGCATCGGATGTCACATGCTAGGCCTGAGGCTGGAAGTGTGTCTGCCCCGTACGAAGCACATATCGGATCTCTGGTAACTAGTCTCTATAATCGGATAAACATGACCTAGTCATAATATCCCGATAACTGCAGTATATAAGAGAACCAGTTCTGTATCTTACGTGATCATCATCTCCACTATGACTGGAGTGATACTTCCATCTCGACATCACACCCAATACACTACGATTCTCAATATACCCAGAAGAGGCGTACACAGAACCTGTTAAAGCCTTGGACGACCAAAACCAAAGTATATTGATTGTCGCAAGTATTAGCGGTGCAAGTCTCAGGTTAAGACCAAATACACCTACCCTAATTCGGACTTCCATAGACACATAGTCATACTACCAATGGAATTCTAAGGGGTCTATCCAGAGCGAAACTGTTTCCGTACCATCGGTAAACACAACCTCCTATTACACTTGCATGAGTATCATATACCCAAATATATGAGAACTATGCTGTTATGCTCCCACAACGCGCACAAGTGCAATACTAGTCTATTCAGCATTATCGATGTCCAATCTCGATAATAACACGACTAGGG
Source organism: Zanthoxylum bungeanum (assembly GCA_019454045.1). Lineage (NCBI taxonomy): Eukaryota > Viridiplantae > Streptophyta > Magnoliopsida > Sapindales > Rutaceae > Zanthoxylum > Zanthoxylum bungeanum. Next base: position 48,485 of record SKCR01039983.1, read on the forward strand.
ATATTTAATGATTAAACCTTCGTGGATTGATACTGTCTCATATCATCTCAATCCGAAACTAATCATATGGACCTTCTATCATTTATACATCTTGGTAATCTAATTACAAATGACAGAAGAGCAATTTCCTTTGTCACATAGTTAATTTCTACAACAACACCATGATCTGTACAAATAGTGATGCTATGGGTCATAACTGTCCAACAGTTTGATGTCATGTTTAGTGCCATGTTTGGTGGAGCAATTAGTGGAGCAATTGTTGGAGAAATTGGTGGAAGCCTTTAGATTTTCCTATAAATACCAAGCTAAACTTTGTAAATTTTCCATGCTTTCTTTAGAGAAATTTCTCCATGAAAACCTAAAGGAATGTGTCTTGTATATTATTTAAGTTTTCTTGTATTTCCTTTTTATTTATTTAATAAAATTTTGTGTGTTTTCTTTTACAGCATGAGCAAGTAATCTCATTCTGCTGGGGTGAAGAAGTAAGACTTTTAATATAATAAATTAGATTAATCTCCCTTATTTTAATTAAAATTTAGATTAATTAGTTACCGCATATATGGCCGGTTTAGGTGACAACCTTATTTACCGCCTATATGGTAGGTTTTTCATTTCAAGACGTAGTTTCCGCCTATATGGTCGGTTTAGGTAATAACCTTGTTACCGCCTATATGGCCGGTTGGATTTAATTGAGACAAATGAAATTACCGCCTTTATGGTCTGGTTAATTAATCGGTAAACATTGATAATAAGGGAGATTTTTAATTTTGAAATATTAAAAGTGGATCATCTAACCCCAGCATTTTCTTTTATTGTACTTTTACATTTTTAATTTCAGCATTTACTTTATTTAATTTCCAGCATTTACTTCATGTCTTTTAATTTATTTAAGCTTTTATTAGCCTTAGATATGTGTCGTAGCTAAGCCCATTATATGGGGTTGTGATGAATTCCAATATCACCGGTTAATAAGTGGTTGTTTTACGGTTTGGGTAATATAAATGTTTATTTATTGAGCCTTAGTCTTAATGCTTCTTGTTAACTGGCCATTAATAAGATTGAACTGGAAAACTTAAAATGAACTTGGAAAAGGGATTTTAGGTTTAAGACCCTAGACTTAGTAACTCACGATCTTCCTTGAGGATAGATAACTCTTTAATATATTTCCTTACAGGATAGGAATATACCTGTCGGGCGGGGGTAACCATAATTGAAACTTAATCTTAATAAATTCAAGTAAATTGGGTTACACTGGGTATTTGTATTTGACCATCGGAAGAGGCTTTTACATATTTTCGTGTTCCAGGTTAATAAACCAATATATTGCACAAAATTGAAATAACCACTTCATCTTTAAAAAGATATTGGAACGAATCACAACCCTGGATAATTTTAAAATTTGAATTTTCCTTAACCTACTTTCCAAGCAATTTAATTTACTTGTTTTAAGTTTAAATTCATCATCCAATTAAAAAATCAAACCATTAGATACTTGTAAAATTTGGTTTCATAACTAATAGCGTAGGTATTAAGTCCTCGTGGGATCGATACTTTTTATACTACTTGAACGATACGTACGCTTGCGTTATACACGTGTGTTACGGACGGAATTCATCTCATACATATTCTAAAATAGGTAATAAGTCTTGTACGAGCATTATGTGTGTAAGCCAGTCGTACATATCTGCTGTTGAATGATGTGATCTTTGATGTGTCGGTTGTTGTGTGTGCTTCGTGGTTGGTTGCTTGACGTTTGTAAATATGTTTGAGTGTATGTATGTGTATGATAGAACTCGTGTTATGTATGGATCGTGTATGCTTATGTGAAATGAATTGATGATTTGAAACCGATGAGAATATCATAGGGTATAAAGCGTGTTTTCCAAGTTGTAATGGTATGTACGTATATGTATAAGAATTATGATATTGTATTTGCATGTTTCGTGTGCTTTGAATGTATAACCATTATATGACAATTTGTAATTATGTAAATATGAAAATTTGATATAAGTAAAGTATAAAGGATAATAGAATGTTGATGATTATAAGACTCGTAATAACTTGAAAACTCAGAAAAATTTCTAGTGTGATTGATTTGTATGCTTTGTTTGTAATGCTTGCATGATTACTTGCTGAATTTTTATAACTCACACCAAACCAGTTTGCTAGTTTTGCAAGTTGGCTACCTAATGGGTCAACCATTTCAACTTTAGAAGGCATGCTCGATGCGCGGATCACCCAAGCGGCAGTCACCCTCACAAGTGTCCTGGAAAGGGTTTAGAGGCCTAGGAGTTGTGATTGATGTTCTGTTGTTTTCGTGCTGAGCACGTGGATTGTATTTAATAAGTTAAAGTTTTGATTGTTTATGATGTTGTGGGCAAAGCCCTTGAGTGTTGATAGATTATATGGGCACAGAGCCCTTAGGTAATGTTTTTGATGTGTTGGTGTGGACCTGATGTCCATTTTGATATATGATGTTTATTTTAGGATCGGTTTGGTGATGGACTGAGATCCAGGTTATCCGGTTTTAGGATACATCATACCGGATTTTCGTAAATTTAGAGGTTTATGGAGATTGGTCAATCATGTCTTCTGCCGGTAGCATCCTGCCTCTGGCGGGGTGTTACAATATGCTTTTTACGGGTATATTGTTGTTTATGGTTTTTTCATGTGAGCATATTAGTTTCGGAGACATTGCGTCTTCATCAAAAACAAAACTTTTTGTTTAGGTATTAGATCGAGTCATATTGTAATAAGTCACTATCTTGATTATTGGCAATTAACTAATTTATTTTTGCATCTTTTACCATAGTCTTTGTATTATGTGGTTTTGTCACAGAATTCCAAATGGAGAAATTGTTAGTTCCATGAGTGTTGGCAACTTTCATAACAAAACAAATTTAATTGTGTTGTAATGAGTTTTGCAGATCTCGGAGCAATTGGACAAGTATGTGGACAACATCAGATGAAGATATCAGGGATTCTGTTCGTGATACATTCTTATTAGGGTTCGAACGCTCAGCGTTAGTGGATCATTTGATATTTCGTTCGAATAAAAGCTTTCAGATAGCACTCGTTCGAGTCATGTTCTTCATCACGTTCGAACGAAACTAACCAGAGGCTTCAAGTATGACTTGCGTTCGTTATTACGTTCGAACAGTTTTGCGGAACTACTCGCGTTCGTTACATGTTCTTATGGCGTTCGAATGCTCGTGCATTACTGAACTATTTTGGACGCGTTTTGAAGTCAGTTTGAGACAAGGAAAACCGTACTTATAAAAAGAAACATAGTCATTTTACCCCGGGTTGGTTATTTTGTAGGAAACACAAATCACAGAGCCTAAACCTTCTTTGTTTTACTCTTTCCAACAATTCACCTTGAAGACTTATTGATTCACTTGTCTTCTATGTTTTGGTGATTTTGTTCTTTGGTAACTATCAACATAAGTTTTCTCTATTATAGTGGATTCTGATGGTAGCCTATACCCAGAGTGATTTTTTTACTTTTGAGAGTTTTCCACTTCATCAATAAAAATTATTGTGTTGATTCTATTCACTGTTTTGATATTTACATTATTTATCTCTGTTTAAATTTAAGGATAGTTGATTAACTCGTTCCATAGCAGCTCAACCTTTGACCCGTCTTAATTAGAGTCGTTGATTGATTAATTTCGTAGAATGTCAGAATTTTAGGACAACTATAAATTTTCAACAACAACTAGCTATTTACATATATGAACCATTTTCTATCAATACCCTTGGAATAATGATGAATCGAAACATTGCTGCTACGTCAATATTTGGTGCAAAAAAATCAACCAGGCAAACAGGAAAACAAAAAATGTAAAAATTATGTTTAGGGGAGAGATTTTTTAATCACCATCAGTGGAGGGTGTACTTAAAAATGAATGGCCCAATGAATTTCAAAGCAAAGCCCAGCCCGTTTCACGCACCCACTTTATAATTTCCAAACCCAAAATCCAGATACCAAAATGGATATTCTTTGTCCGACAAGCACACGCCTTAAACCCCCGTTCAACTACTTCCACGCAAATCAATCTCCACTGTCCGTTTCCTTGCCGTTAAATCCCCTCCGTCCGAATCTCCCGTTCCTCCGCAAAAATACCAGTACGCCGCGCCTCCGCCGCTATCTTGCAGTTAGCCCCTGCCCTCCCCAATCTGACCCGCCTCCCCAAAAAGACCCAATTCAACTCAAAGGTCAGTTATTTTACCTGAAATTTTAAACTGTAAAATATTTTCATTTTGAAATTTAAGTTTGATGATTACAATATTATGTGATTTTCTAAAATTGAATTCGTGGTGCATGTGTGTTAGCTCATTAAGTTGATAATTTTTCTTGCAAATTATTCTAACTCGAAAAAAATGTTAATTATGAGTATTAGTACTGTTATATTGACCCTTAATTTCATTAGTCCACTAATTTATGACATGGGAAAGTTTGTAAATAGAGAGAAATTAATGAAAAATAAAAATTTGAAGTGGAATTGTGTTGTGCCGATGGTACGCCTTTTATTCGATAATATGTATGTATTATGTATATACATGAACACACACATACCCATAGGTGTTTTTGTTGTTTATAGTACCATTGCGAATGAACAACCCATAGGCGTCCATTTCACCTGTTGTGAAATGGACGCCTTATCTGTGAAATAAAAGTTTATAGTGTTTGGTAAATATGACTTTTGAATAATAATTTCAAGAGAAGTTGCAAGTGTTTCTGTTGTTGCTATAGAGCAATACCAAACGAAGCCTAAATGTATAAATTACTCCAGCATTTTTTAGGTTCTTGTGTTAATTTATTTAGAGTTCTGTTTGAAATCTTGCGCCAGAGTAGAAGCATGACTCAGGTGTCCATGTCTCTGGAGACGAGTGATGTATTATAGTTTCTACTTTTGCGGTGATGGTCTTCTGGGAGAACGATGACCCATTACTCGTAATTTGATTGTAGGAGTTTTGGAATTCTTTTTACATTATGCATCGTTGAAGTCTGGATTAATTTAGTTTCTTCTAGGTAGTCTAATAATAATTCTAAGAGGTCAAGCAGCTTATACAAAGCCTTTGAAACTATTCATTTCAGAATCCATTGACTTCTTTCAATTTAATCCGCTAACTTTGGAGCAAAATGAATTTAATCCGCAGTTAGTTTAGGCCTAAATTCTAAGTTGTAGCCCAAATAAGATTTTGTTGTTAAAGGGAAACATTGTAAATAACTGTTTATTTAATCAAGACATATCAACTTGTTCATCTATAAGAATGGAAGATAGTGAATTATGCTGATATTATTAAAAAAAAAAAAGAAAAGAAATCATTCTTTTTACTGCATGTTTGGTGAAGCTGGGTTTTGAAAATTGCACAATGTAGTACGTTTTAAAATGATAATTATTCTACTAGAGGTAAGGTTTGGCTTCATTTTTTATTTTAGTTGTTAGATCTGGTCAAACTATAAATTTCATGCATTATTTTCGTTAGAGGGGATGGTCTTGTATTCTACAAGATGATTGCTAAGTGATGCATATGAGATTTGATTAGCAACAAACTGTTATGCAGTACACCATTATTTTTTTAACACTGATCTGTTGTAGAAAAGCACAGCACAAGGGGAAAAAAATACGTGAATTGACGCTTATATTATGTCCAGAATAGTATACTTCATATGATGTCAGACTGTTAGTGTAGGAAATGGTTTGCTGAAGTTCCCTATATTTGCTGTAAGAAATATAACGACCAAACTATTATAGCAGAAAACATAGTAGCTTGACCTTGCCTCATTGCAATACTTCCCAATATGCAATCCTGGCTATGCCCCTGGACCCGCACTTTCTTTCTTTGTTCTGTTTAGAATTTTAGAATTACTACAGAAGTGCTCTTAATTAGTAAATTACTTGTTGCCTTGTTGATATTTTCTGGAACAGGTTTCTCCAGACTTCAAGAGCGCATTCGCATCTTCATTGCATTCGCATCTTCATTGCAGTTCTTTTCTGGATGTCTTTGTTCTTCTGGGCATCTGCATTTGATAAGAGAAATAATGGTAGACCGAACAAGGGATCACGATTTAGAAAGTAACTAGAAAGCATGTATAGTTTCACGATTTTGAAGGTAACTAGAAAGCATGCATCGTGTGTGTAAATAAGACTCAAAGTAGGATTAGGAACACATGAAGAAAATTCAATGGTGTTTATGTGCATTGTTTTGATCATCGTCTGTTAGTTCATTGAAGTTAGGTGATAGGTCCCAATCAGTACAGCACAACAAACACAAGTAAACAAGGAAAAAGTATTCTCTCTGGGTGAGAATAAACCACAATTTCATTAACTTCTCTCTTTTTTTTCATTGTCTTCTTTCAGATTTATACATCAAAGAAACAAGTGAATTGAAGATAGTGGTGGCCGAACGTGTAGGGGATTTATCCAGCCACTACCCACGACTGAAGTCGTGCTAAACTACCCTAAAACAAACAAACCAGCAACTGAACCAGCAAATAAAAGGAAATGATGTTGCAGAAGAAAATGTGCGCTGAAACAGGATAAATGGGCTTGGCCTTCTGGCTTGAGTACTTCAGTCCACATAGCGTGAGTTGGGCCTTGGGGTCCGATAGGATCTTCTGGGCTTATCATTAGGGATCCACTCTGTGTTACACATGAGGATATTTGTACTCAATTTCCTGAACTGACATGTGTATTGATGCCCTCGATTTACTGAACTGATCATCATCAAATATTCAAGGTATTTTCATGATTTGCTGTGAGATATTTTCTTCAGTAGGTTATATTTGCTCTTTTCAGGGCATCTGCTACGTTTGATTCTTCAATGTAACACAAACATTTCGACAATACAAATGAATAAAACTTGATAAGCATCTAGTGGAAAGAAAGGAAAATGACTATGGCTTTCATTAAGAACACTGCAACGTTTCAACCAATTATGTCCAGGTATTTTATATTAAAATATCTAGGCTGGGACATCATACACATCTTTGGTAGTTCCTAGATGCTTGAATTTCTCTCATTTCTGATCGTGGCTTTCAATTCACAGTTGTTGTCTACTAGAAACTATTAACCTTTTGTGTATTAAAAGTGCTTGTTTACCAAATTGAACATTCTATTAACATGTTATCATTCACGTGTGTGATAGCAAATATTGGTTGGTTATAATAGATGGAATCCATGTGAATGGTATAATATAGTGACTGAGCTAACATTTGGTCATTATTGCCAAATGCCAATCCACCACAAAAAGATGCCAACATTTTCAGACCCATTACAAAGTCAAATTCTCATTCTTATCTCAAGAAATTGACTATGATTATGGTAATTATATAATAATATTAACTCTAGTATTCACATCTAACAGAAAGACCAATTCAAACTTGCCACCAGAAATAAATAAATAAAAAAACATCACATCTTATCACATGCCTTTTAGTTCCAAAATATCTGTGTATTTGAAAGGGAGTAGTCAGCCAATGGAAAGATTCAACTTACATGATAATACAAGTCATGAGATCAAGATTAATTTCTCTAATTACTTAATATTCAGAATAATTATAAGTTGCACCAATTAATCAAGTTTTCGATTGTCTTTGTTTTTTTGAGTCTTAAGTTGTTTATGTTTATAAAATGAAAACACATGAAAAATAATAAATATTTTTTTACATGGATGTCCTTTTAAGTGTTGCCTAGGTTACAAAATTTGCAAGTTAAATAATCAAATTTTTTTTAGTTAATTTTTTTTTAAAAAATAAAAATATGTCAATAAAACAAAAGGTTAGACTTTCTTATAGATAAGTAATAAATAAATGGAAAATTGTAATTTTTCAACCTGATAAATAGCGTGAGTATCATTTACTACAAAAATTTTGAAATTATTCTTTTTTATATCTTTATGAGGTGGAAAACGGATAATTAAATGAATAATTTACACACTTTTCTATTTTATTACTGGAAAAGTAAACAATTTTCAAACTGTAGGTAAAAATGACAACAAATTCAAAATTTTTATGGTAAATGATACTTACATTATTTATAATATGAAAAAATGATAATTTCCCTAAATAAATTGTAGAAATTTTCGGGGTATTGGTCGAAAATTTAAATCAAACATACATTAATGCTTCTGACTTGACAGAAAAGTTAGAAATTTTGGGGTTACCCATTAAAATGAAATTGTCAAACCAAAATTGATACTTGAAAGATAAATAACTCACACTTTGAGTGTTTAGATTTTTTTTTTTCAAAAAAATGAAAAAGAAAAAAGAAAAAAGAAAGAAGAAATCAAATAACTACCTAAATATCTCAAAGAGTTTTTCCAACTGTGCGTTAAAAATGGAAACTTGCTATGACGTTGCGTGAAATTTGGCGCAATACTGTAGTAGTGTGTCAAAGCGACCTCGTAACTTACCTTTTTCCGCTAATATGTTTATTTAATTATACATTTACCCCATTTAATAGAATTTACTCTAATTATATACGTTTTTACTATACAAAAGTTTTGTTTAATTACAATTATATCCTTATTCAATATAATTTATTCTAATTGTATCTCAATTATTATTTAATAACTTTATTTAATTTACATATTATTTATTTAATAATTATTTATATTAACATTTAATTATTAATTAAATGGTGAAATATTAATTGTTCAGAAAAAAAAATGAAAAAGGAAAGAATTATAATATTTTAGTATAATATTTGATGCAATAATGGGAGTTGGAAAAGATAAATAGTGTGAAAGTTGCACCATTTTCATACAAAAATTCCACCAAAATGAGTTTTTTTAGGTTGAGATGCCATTATGTTTTAGAGAGAAGATTGTTTCCTTTTTAAGATTCCTAATAAATTTTGGGGCTTTTATTAAAAAAACAATATTTAGTGTTTACATTTAGTTTTATAAGGTGTGAAATTACTAAAAATGATAAAAGAATAATAAATTAAATATTTTAAAAATAAATAGGCACATATCCCACAGGCATGGGATGTGTATGTATTGAAAAAATTATTTCCAAACATAAATATTTCCTAAAATATAAAATATTTCATAAAAAATTACATATTATCGATTTATAAATCATAAACTTTTAAACAAAACTTATTATTAATATGTTTCAACAAAAAAAGGTTAAAAAAATGACTTATATTTATAAGAGAATAATAATTTCAAAATAGTCATTTTCAAACGCTCATATCTCTTTCATCTAAACTTCAAATCACATTCTGTAAAAATACACATACACATAACATTCATACCTATAACTTGCATCAACCCCAAAATTATTGCATCACATATACTTCACATTGACTTTTGTTATAGTTATATTTTTACCTCAATCATATTGATGATTGAAAGTTATATTATGTATGCCTTGGTCACATTACTTACCTTTAGTCACATTATTTATCTCAATCAAATTGTCGATCCTCAGTCACATTGACCGCATTCATAATAACATTTTACTTAAGTCACAAGAATGAAGTCATAGTCATATTTTTACCCAAAGTCACAATGTGATTATAAGTTGGGTGACGAAAAATTTAGTCATGACTCCACCTCAATCATATTTGTGACCTCAGTCAATTGTCGACCCTTAGTCACATTAATCATAGTCACAATTGTAGCATCAGTTACATTACCGGCTCTCAGTCATATTGTTGAATCTAAATCACAATTGTGACTTCAATCATATTAGTTATCATAGTCACATTACTGAACATCGGTCATATTATCAATCCTAAGTAACATTACTGACCCTCAGTCACATTCAGCACAGTTATAATTGTGAAATCTGAAGAGGGGTATAATGGAGTTTGCACTTAAATAGATGGAGGTCTAAGGTCATTGTGGGGATAAGAGATCAGACAAAGAGACCCGAGCCCGAGACACAGAAGGATAGGTCCGTGACTACTACCGACCGACCAAATGAAAAGATATCAGATTCGGCAACACTTGAGCATCTACGAAGACCGACCCGAGGTGGTCTATGACTGCCGACCCGACCTACTAGAGAATCAAGGAAGATAATCAATCACCATTTACCTCGGCATGCTGCCCGAGGACCGAGGTCAGGGTTGCAGTATCTTGTGCTTATGTATGAATGATGTAAGCCATACATGAAAGTTTGAGCCTCCAGAAGGCTGACGTGACAGGGGTAGGTCAAAGAATTTCCCTCTGGCACACGAAAAGTGTCAGAATGGTTGAGTTGCGGGCTGTCACGTGGGCAAAATGTGTAGCAGAGAACAAAATGTGGGAATGATGGCTTTCTGCTGGCAGTGATTGAGTCAGAAGACCAGAGCTACTGTTTGCAGAGTGGTGGAGTCAGAAGACCAGAGCTACTATTTACAGAGTCATTTGGGAAAAAGAGCATGGGCGACGATGACGGTGACATAATTTGACGTCACGAGTTAGTGGAACAGTATATTTAGAAGCCTATACAAAGAGGTTGAAGACTCAAATTCATAGGTTAGCAATTTTACTTGTCATCGCTTGTAAATATAGTCCGAAAAACTTAGTGAGAGAGAGTGACACGATCCAGCCACTCAAGGAACATTAGATGTCACGACCAGTAATATGGTAGAGCCTTTGCAAGTGCCAACGGGGCCAATCACACGCCAGAGAGCTAAGAAGATCAGAGATGCAATAGCGAGCCTAGCACAGAATTCCATGGTTGAGTGAACAACTCCAAGACATAATGGCAACACATGAGGGCTTCTATGGAGTGGGTCCAAAACTATTTCACTTGACCCAAGTCATACCAAATTAACGCACCAGTAATTCGAAATTCAAGTACCTTTTGACGAATCAAGCCGAATTAAGCCCAACACCAAATATTCGGCCAAGACAAGACTTAATAGGCTTCAAAACACATCATTGAGTCTAAATACATAAAGGCCACGAATTTTTGGGGATTTTATGTCAAGGAAACAATTTGGCTATGGCTTTGAAAAACTTGCCACATTTGTTGAATTTTTGTGATTTTATATTTCTTTTTTCTTTTTGGCAAATGTTTTGATTAAGTCTTTATTACTTTAGACTTTTATGGTAAGTTGTCTAGGTTGTTAAATGACTATTAAGGGCATAGTCTTTTAGTAGCCATTAGTTAGCCATTAAGGATGTTTTGGTCATTTTATGTCCATTAGGGTTTCTTTCTTTGTACTATTTAAACTCTTGTCTTCTTAATGGAAAGGCAATCATCCATTTTTGAATTTGCTTCATCTTGAAAGCTTGGCTATGTCCAAAATTGTTTAAGGGAGAGATTCCCCTTATTTTATGCAATCGACTTATCTAAGGCGTGACAACCTTAGTGGCGTCTCCGTGCTAGCAGAACACTACAGGGAATCATTTTAAGGGTTCTCAAATACAAGTTCTTTATGGGTCTTCTTTGTGGTATTTGAAGGGTTTTGTTCCTACAAAATCAAATTCGCGATTCTTGGGGTTCTATCTGTTGCCAGAGGTTTTCTTGGCCTAATCTTCTAAGTGAGTTCCGCGTCATTTAATATCAGAGCTTTGGGTTCCAAGGTCTGATTTTTTCTATCTTTACATTGTGTTTTTGATTTAGTCTTTATTGTGTTTGTTGTTCATCAAGATACTTGTTCATCTTGATTCTTGATTTTTTATTCCTTAAGTGTTTTTATATTTCTGATATGTCGGTGACCGGCATACCGGTCCCATATCGGCCTTATATCGGTCTCAAAATACCATTGAAACAACTATTAAAATCAGACTAGTATCATACCGGACTACATACCGGTCTCCATATCGGTCTATTTGTAGATTACGTAGCTACTGGAACCGGTCTAGTTTAATACAGGTCTCATATCGGACTCCATACCGGTGAACCTGTGAGTAAAACATAGCTACTAGAACCGACAAACAACCATACCAGACTCTAAATCGGTCAACACTTGGAATTTTTTTAGAGCTCAAGTGATCTGAAGTGCAAAAAAAAAGAGTAAAAAAGTTCAAAATTTTGATTGAATTTGGTTGGTTCCATTTTATTATTTGGGTGTCCGTGAAAGGTAATTCAACAAAATTTCTATTGAGGCACCAAATTTTTATCCGAATTTGCATACGTCTGTAATTGTTTGCATGCTTGTTTATTTGTTGTTCTAGTTTGTGATTTCTATATTCGAAGTATTTTAGCTTTAGGTTTTCTTTGAATTGAGTATACACATTTGCTAATTCTTATTCGCATTACTTCATTTTCCATATATTGGTTTCTTGTTGTTTATGCTAGCTTGAAGATTACACATTGTTGTGAGCTTTTTGGTAAGTCATATTCACATTATATTGAGTGCAAACACGAGTGGAGTGGAGTGATACATATTTGTAAACACGTGAGCGTGTGAGATTGTGAGGTTATATAATTATTTTCACATATTTGTTACCTCTAATCTGTTTGTTGAAGCTTTGAGATGGCAGGTACTAGTTTGACAGTGGATGAGAAGCTTGAGGCTTTAGAAAGAAAGTTTTTTGATATGATGGAAAACATGAATGCTGCTTTCGATAAATTGTCCAAGGAAGTAGAGAGTAATCAAACAAGCATTATTCCCAGAGCACCACCACCTCAGCATATACCACCATCTCAGCATATACCACCACGATGTGTACCACCAGATGAAGAAGAATCTGAAAATGAGTTTGATGATTCTGATGATCTTAATAATGTGGAGGAGAGATTTCAGCTTTTTGGTAAGTCATATTCACATTATATTGAGTGCAAACACGAGTGGAGTGGAGTGATACATATTTGTAAACACGTGAGCGTGTGAGATTGTGAGGTTATATAATTATTTTCACATATTTGTTACCTCTAATCTGTTTGTTGAAGCTTTGAGATGGCAGGTACTAGTTTGACAGTGGATGAGAAGCTTGAGGCTTTAGAAAGAAAGTTTTTTGATATGATGGAAAACATGAATGCTGCTTTCGATAAATTGTCCAAGGAATTAGAGAGTAATCAAACAAGCATTATTCCCAGAGCACCACCACCTCAGCATATACCACCACCTCAGAATGTGGTACCACGATGTGTACCACCAGATGAAGAAGAATCTGAAAATGAGTTTGATGATTCTGATGATCTTAATAATGTGGAGGAGAGATTTCAGCTAGGGCCTGATAGGAGGCCTAATATAAGGTTTGATAGGAGGAATGGTAGTAGGGATAAACTGTTTGATGGTAGATGAGCATTTGATGACAGACGTGAGGTTTATTATAGGAGAGGTTATGGTAGACATGGTGATGTTGATGGTGATTTAAGCAGCATCAAGATCAAGATACCAAACTTCCGGGACAAGAATGATCCAAAAGCGTATTTTGAATGGGAGAAGAAAATCGAGTTGATTTTCAATTATCATCATTACTTTGATGAGAAGAATATCAATCTAGCAGCCATGGAATCCACTTATTATGCTATGATTTAGTGGGATCAGATTGTCACAACTGAATGAGGAATCATGAGAAGCCAATTCAAACATGAGAAGAACTTCGAGGTCTCATGAAGAAACGATTCATACCCAGCCATTACTACCTAGAGTTGTATTAGAAACCATAACATTTATATCATGGGGCCAATAGTGTAGAGGATTACTATACTGAGATGGAGGTTGCCATGATCAGAATGAATGTAGTGGAGGATGTAAAGGCTATTATGGCACGGTTTCTAAGGGGCTTGAACAGAGAGATTGCCAATATAGTGGAGTTGCATCATTATATTGATTTGGAGGATATGCTTCAATGGCTATCAAGGTAGAGAGGCAACTCAAGAAGAAGTATACATCCGGATTTGTTACTCAGACTACTTTTGCATGGAAGGGAAAATGGGTTCCTAATGATCGATGGGATGGAGGCTTTAACAAGCCAAGGGCCGAACCTAGTGCCAAGGGTAAAGAAATTACATAACCAAGCAAGGCTAGACCAAAACTGAGAGTTTAACACCAAAGATTAAGGGCATCAAGTGTTTCAAGTGTTTGGGCATGAGACATTATGCTTCATAGTGCCCCAACAAGCGCACATTAGTGATTGATAAGAAGAGTGGTGAGGTACATTCTACTGACAGTGAAGTTGAGGTTGATGATGATAAGCCTGAGATTGAGGATACCGGTGACAGAGAAGGAGTTGCATACCCGCTGGATAACGTGTCCTTAGTTGTCAAGCTTGCTTTGAGTGCATAAATTGTTGAGGATGAGAGTGATCAGCAGAGAGAGAACATATTTCATACTAGATGACGTGTGAATGGCAAGGGGTGTAGTATGATCATTGAAAGGGGCCGTTGTGCTAATGTCACAAGTATAACTTTAGTTGAGAGGTTGGGATTAGATTGCTTGAAGCATCCCAAGCCTTACAAGTTGTAGTGGTTAAATGAGTGTGGCGAAATAAATGTGACAAGCAGGTTTTATTGAGCTTTAACATTGAGCCATACACGGATGATGTCTTATGTGATGTGATATTGATGCATGCAGGACATATTCTTTTGGGCAAGCCATGGCAGTTTGATAGGAAGGTCATACATGATGGGTTCAAGAATAAATATTCCTTTCAAGATAAGGGAAAACCCATTACTTTATACCCACTTACACCGAAGCAAGTCCACGAGGATCAAGACAAGTTACAACTTGAGAGAACGAGAGTGCAAACACAACCTTGGAGAAAACACGTGAGGGGAGTGTGGCCGAACCTAGTAAGGGAATTAAGGCTAAGGATGTGAGTGTTCCCAATGGGAGTGTGAATGATCTTAAATGGGAAACAAAAGGGCGAGTGAAAAAGAGCTTCTACATGGGTGAGGGTGAAGCGAAAAGAGCTTTTAAGGCTAGCAAGCTTATGCTTTTGCTAGTCTATAAAGATCGTCGTGTTTCTATTGCTAACACTGGCCATTTTCTTTATGTGTCCATTTCATCTCTTTTACAGGAATTCAGTGATATGCTGACAGAGGACATTCCTAGTGGGCTTCCACCAATTAGAGGTATTGAGCACCAGATAGATTTCATACCTGGCGCAGTCATTCCCAATAGACCAGCCTACCAGATCAATCTCGAAGGAACTTCAAAGGCAAATGCGGGAGTTGATGGAGAAATGGTATGTCAGAGAAAGTATGAGTCTCTGTGCGGTACCAGTTCTTCTAGTTCCTAAGAAAGATAGGTCGTGGCGTATGTGTGTTGATTTTCGAGCGATCAACAATATAACGGTAAAGTATTGTCACTATATTCCTAGACTAGATGACATGTTGGATGAATTGCATGGTTCCAAACTTTTTAGTAAGATTGATTTAAAGAGTGGATACCATCAAATTCGCATGAGAGAGGGAGATGAGTGGAAAACTATATTTAAGACCAAGTATGGCTTCTATGAATGGTTAGTTATGCCATTTGGTCTTATGAATGCACCTAGCATGTTTATGAGGTTGATGAATCATGTTATGCATGCATTTATAGGTAAGTTTATTGTAGTTTATTTTGATGACATCTTAGTTTACACCAAAACATTATATGAACATGTTACACATTTGAAGCATGTTCTTGAAGTGTTGAGGTAGGAAAAATTATATGCTAACTTTGGTATGGATAAGATTGTTTTCTTTGGTTTTGTTGTAAGTGTAGATGGCATCGAAGTTGATGTAGAGAAGGTAAAGGCAATTCAGGATTGGCCTACACCAATAACTGTGATAGAAGTCAAAAGCTTCCATAGATTAGCAAGTCTACCGCAGGTTTATTAGAGACTTCAACAGTATTGCAGCACCACTGATTGAAGTAGTGAAGAAAATTGTTGGCTTCAAATGGGGAGAAGAGCATGAGCGTGCATTCCAGGATCTTAAAATGATGTTGTGCAATGTACCAGTTTTGGTGTTCCCCAACTTTGAGAAGACATTTGAGATTGAGTGTGACGCATTCAGGGTAGGCATTGGAGCGGTTTTTATGCAAGAAAAGCGACCAATAGCTTACTTTAGTAAGTAGCTGAATAGAGCAGTTTTGAGGTACCCCACATACGATAAGGAGTTGTATGCGCTAATGAGAGCCCTTGAGACTTGGTAGCATTATCTGTGGCCTCGAGAGTTTGTGATCCATACAGATCATGAGTCATTTAAGCATTTGAAGGGCCAAAGTAAGCTGAACAAACGACACCCACGATGGTTAGAGTTTGTTGAGACATTTCCATATGTAAATCGCTACAAACAAGGTAAGGAAAACATTGTCGCCGATGCACTATCGCGAAGGTATGCTTTACTTTCTTCATTGAGTGCAAGAATGTTTGGGATTAAATTTATTAAAGAACTTTATGCAAGTGATACTGACTTTAGTATTATCTATGCTCCATGTGAAAAGTCTACCTTTAGTAAATTCTACCAACATCATTGGTTTCTGTTTAGAGAGAATAAATTATGCATTTCTATTTGTAGTATGCGTGAGTTGTTAGTTAAGGAAGCGCATATGGGAGGTTTAATGGGGCACTTTTGTATTGCTAAGACCTTAGGGGTATTGAGTGAATATTTCTATTGACCTAAAATGCAAAGAGATATTGACGTTTGTGTGATAAATGCTTAACTTGTAAAAATGCTAAATCTAAGGTTATGTCTCATGGGTTGTACACAACATTGCCTGTACCTAGTGAGCCATGGGTAGATGTATCAATGGACTTTATATTGGGTTTACCTAGGACTAGGCAAGGTAGAGATTTCATCTTTGTAGTGGTTGATAGGTTCAGTAAGATGACACACTTTATAGCATGTCATAAGACTGATGATGCCACTATCATTGTTGACTTGTTCTTTAGAGAAGTAGTACGACTCCATGGGATTCCACGGAGTACAATTTCAGATCGGATGTTAAATTCCTTAGTCACTTTTGGAAAGTTTTATGGGGTAAGTTAGGAACTAAATTTTTGTATTCTACTACTTTCCACCCCCAAACTAATGGGCAGACCAAAGTGGTTAATAAGACTTAAACTCAGTTATTGCGTACTATTATCACGAAGAACTTAAAACTTGGGAGGATTGTTTGCCTTTTATTGAGTTTGCATATAATCGTAGCATTCATTGTTCTACATTTTATTCACTATTTAAAATTGTTTATGATTTTCAGCCACTAACTCCATTAGATTTGTTACCATTGCCTGTTGATGAGCATGCAGGGTTAGATGGAAAAAGGAAAGCTGATTTGGTGAAACACATACATGAGAAAACAAGAGAGCACATACAATGGAAGAATGAGCAGTATGCTTCTCATGCAAATAAGGGAAGAAAGCATGTGGCATTTCAGCCTGGTGATTGGGTTTGGGTACACATGTGCAATGAGAGATTTCCTGAACAGCGTGAATCCAAGCTACAACCGTGAGAGGATGGTCCATTTCAATTCTTGAACGGATTAATTATAATGTGTCTGCTACATTTAATGTTTCTGACTTAACTCTTTTTGATGCAAGTACAGATTCGAGGTCAAATCCTTTTCAAGAGGGAGAGAATGACACAAATCCAACCACTCAAGGAACATTAGATGTCACAGTAATATGGTAGAGCCTTTGCAAGTGCCAACATGGCCAATCACACGCCAGAGAGCTAAGAAGATCAGTGATGCAATGGCGGGGCTAGCACAAAATGCCATGGTCGACTGTGACAGACAACTCAAAGGCATAATGGCAACACATGAAGGCTTCTATAGAGTGGGTCCAAAACTATTTCACTTGACCAAGTCATACCAGATTGACGTACCAGCAATTCGGAAGTCAAGTACCTTTTGACGAATCAAGTCGAATTAAGCCCAACACCAAATATTCGGCCAAGACAAGACTTATTAGGCTTCAAAACACATCATTAATCTAAATACATAAAGGCCACGAATTTTTGGGGATTTTATGTCAGGGAAACAAGTTGGCTATGGCTTTGAAAAACGTGCCACCTTTGTTGGATTTTTGTGATTTTATTGTTTTTCCTTTATTGAATTTTTTGGCAAATATTTTGATTAGGTCTTTATTACTTTAGACTTTTATATTAAGTTGTCTAGGTTGTTAAATGACTATTAAGGGCATAGTCTTTAAGTAGCCATTAGTTAGCCATTAAGGATTTTTTAGTCATTTTATGTCCATTAGGATTTCTTTCTCTGTACTATATAAACTATTATCTTCTTAATGGAAAGGTAATTATCCATTTTGAATTTGCTTCATCTTGAAAGCTTTCTATATCCAAAATTTCTTAAGGGAGGGATTCCCCTTATTTTATGCAATCGACTTATCTAAGGCGTGGCAACCTTAGTGGCGTCTCCGTGCTAGCAGAACACTACAAGGAATCATCTTAAGGGTTCTCAAAGACAAGTTCTTTGTCGGTATTCTTTGTGGCCTTGGAAGGGTTTTGTTCCTACAAAATCAAATTCACGGTTCTTGGGGTTCTATCCATTGCGAGGGGTTTGCTTGGCCTAATCCTCCAAGTGAGATCCACATCAGAGAGAGAGAAAGCTAATTGGTCATGACCCGAGCTAGTAATAAAGATTTCCTTTTTGCTCTCGTGGACATAGGTTGGACGTTGGTCTCACATAAAGATCCATGAGGTACCAGATTATGTCGCGACCCTAGAACAGGCAAGGCTATTTATGTTGTTGGAAGAAGATGAGAAGGTAGCCTGATGAGGAGCTACTTGAGTGCCAAAAATGCCAAGGCAAGAGAATCAGTGTGATGTCAGCGGGAACCGGAGAGGATCGACCCCAAGATAGCAGGAATTTAGGCTGATAACTCTGGGCAATCCAACACCCGAGAGGCAGCACTCGGTCAAGGTTTCTCATGTTATAGAGGGAACATCATACACCGCCTTAAACAGAACATTGGCTCAAATAGCTTAGGAGATTCAAGATAAGGGCGTATTGACTGAGACTGAGCCTGACCCGAGGAGATTCCCGATTGAGAAAAGAGATCACAATGCCTATTGTACACACCATAATGTGAAGAGATATACCACAGAAAGATATTGGTACTTGCAGGAACATGTGGAGGATCTGGTAAAGAACGGCTAACCTAAGGAGTATATTGACCACGAGGCTATAAGGATCCGTCAGCGAAGGGATCAAAAGCCAATGTTCACAATAGCATGGGGAATGACGTTGGCCGGGGATTCGAGCCAGGCGAGAAGGAATTATTTTTGGACCACCGGAACCGAAGTAATTGCTACAGAAATGAGTCCTACAATATAAAAAATGAGGCCAGTGCAAATAATGTTCACTGAAGAAGACGCTCAAGGCGTTAGATATCTACATGATGATGTTGGGTTTGGTGCTCAGAGCGCCAATCCGGACCGTATTTATGTCTGATTCATGAATACGAACATCCCACTTTTCCATAATATTACTTATTTATGGTTGCACCTCTTGTTTTTATATATGTATTCGATTTGATCACGATTAGATTGAAACTAAATATTATTTAGTGATATGTATATATTAGACAAAGGGCCGATAATATATAATGCAGTACACGGTTACAAAGGTAGTTTGTAATTGACATTGGGAAGTGTCACTGCTAAATGTATATTATCAAATATAGTTCCTGGTCAAGATTCACTAACACGGGTCGGTTAGTCAAATCCGTTGAGACCAGTACAAGTCGTATATCGAGACTTGGTCTGATGGTTTATCCCAATGAACCATGAGTCTAGGGAGACTCGTATAGAAGTGTAGGTGTTTATAATAGATAAACACTGAACGACTCACCAAAGATTCTTAATAGATAGTACACCAACGTCAATAAGAATCTTCTCGGGTTGAGTAGCATAGTGGTCCTTCGACTTGAGATACCACTGTGGATGTATGAGACATCCTCCACACTTAGATGGCAGTCACGTCACCGATCTATTTAGATCAGACCACTGCCTATTCGTTGGGTGTGGACCGATCCTCAGGATATCCTATGTGTATCAAGATAGGATCCGTCAGTTCTGTGTACAGAGCATATGTAGTCCATATGTGATTATCAATGAGTTAAATCTATGGCCATAGTATATTTCAGAAGTGAGTTCGAATGTTATTTATAGATTGCTAATAGAAACGTCGACGGGATAATACCTATAGAGATTTGACGTTTACATCTATATCTCTGGGATTATCTGGATACCTGTGACGGAGGGATTATATGTATGCAATGACCTCGACCCGTATGATTCAGCTAGTTTATCTGTGGTCGTCATAATTTACGGGTGGGTAAATTATGGACACAAAATTGGATTTTGTGGCCTGCCATAGCAGCGACAACGAGAAAAATCCAAGACCGGAAACCCATGAGTCACTAGTGAGTGATTGACAATGAGTTGTCTACCTGTGAATATACGTAGGCGAGACCGTGCCTCTGCTGTGAGTCGAAATATATTCATGGGGTCCTCTTCCCATTATAGAATTCGATTTAATTATTGAATTCTTGTTTTTCCATTGGGGATTATGGTATTACGTAAAATAGTGGGAGGCACTGCTAAGTTTAAAAATTCCCTAACTTAGGCAGTGTGTATTATTATGGAAATAGCCGCTTGTTTGTTTTCCTTAATCTATATTATATAGAATTGAACTTTTATTTACTGCACATGTATTTTGATATGTTATCTGACTTGACTCTTGGTTGCAGTTATTCTAGAATAGGTTCTAGATACTACTAGACTAGGATATTATTAGATTGGTCTAAACCATCGGGAACTGTTGTTCTGATTTTCTTCAAAAATCAAGATGGTTAATGACTTAGTTTCTAAGTCATGATAGATAATCTAGATAGATATCCCTTTTAGGATATAATACTTTAGAGAGAATAGTTTCTGATGCAGTAAGAATTGACTTGAATTAGTTCATGTCTCGAGATTCTTGACTGGCATTAAGAAAGCCCCATTAGGTATTTGTTTATCTAGTAATGACTTTTCTTAGCTTTAATGACCTTTAGAGGCAATGTGTCTGACACAATTTGCTAATCAATTATTTGCAATTGTTGTGAATAGTTGAATGCAAATAGTAAAGCTAAAGAAAGGAGATACATATAGTTGTGTATAGAAAATATTGATTTTCACAATACTACAACTATAGGTATTGGATACCAGATCTCCCGTCTAGTTATTTAAAATATTAGTTAACGATTGTTTTGATATTTGATATCGGAACTTGCGACTATTGGATAGTTACTTGTTCTTTATGAACAATTGTTATATATTTTAAATATAAATAGTAGTGTCATTGGCGTAGAGATAAACATTAAGAAAAAATATTCGGTAAAGTAAATAATTTAGAACGGTGCTTTATGAGATTTTATCACTTAAGCATTGGATGCTTATTCCATATGGTAAATGATGGTTTGATACAAGATCACACCACATATCCTTATCCATTAAATGAATATTGTATTCGGGAAGGTGATTAAAATCTTGTTTAACCAATGTTTTGTCATTGGACCACCAGATTTATTAAACTGATACATTAGATGTATTTAGTTTAATGAATTGTAATTGCTTAAGGTAGTTTTCTTTACATCGTAACTTAGTTTATGAATTGTCATAACTTAGTTCCGTGTTTCTGAAAGAACACATATTGAACGACTTGAAATGATCAAGAACTTTCAATCTGATCTGATGAAACGTAGGTTGAACATTTTTGACTTGTTCAAATATATTCAATCTGAAATTTTGAAAACGTGATCCTTAAAATTCATAAAAAGTCTTTGAATTGTTCAAAGATCTTTGATACGATCAAACATATGAATTTAAAGTAATTAGTTCTAAGGTTATTCAGTGAATATGATTCATATTCAATATTATTCTTCCACAATTCCATCTTGATGGAATTGAGTAGTGGGAGTAATTGAATTTTATATGATTTGATTCATTGATATTGAGTGTTACTGAATTAGTTTTCAATACTCTTGGGGTTATGCTCCATTAACACTAATTCATTTCTATTAATTAATGTTCCATTAATTTCTACAGTTATATATATGATATGTATAGGAAGAAAATTCGAATCTTGAAAAGTTTGAGATTTGAATCTTTCTTTTATATAATAGTTATATAATGGAAATTACTTACACCTTGGAGGTATAAGTAAAAATTTATCATTTATTCTGTTTAATAGAATATTGTATTCTATTTTATAGAATATCTTTCCTACAATCCTAAGTAATAAATTTTTTTTATTACTTGGTGTGTAACATCGGATGTTAATCATTGTAGAAAGGACTTGACTTATTGAAGTCAAATGTGAGAATGATAAATTATAAATGGAACTGTGTAATTAATAAGATGAAACAACCCTTATACATCTTCTATATAAGTCTAATAGGATATCAGAATCATTTACGAGCATTTGATACTTAATGACCCTGTTGTTTTCTTACCGAAGAAAAGTATCCTATAACTTATAATGGAAGCGATATTTAATATCGATTCTGGAAGTTCATCATTGAACCATAGATCTAAGATTGTTCATAGCTTACTACGATCAATTTTTGAACTTGATTAAGCTTTCATTATGAATTAGTTCATGATATGTGCTAATTATTTGCTCAGCGAAAGCGGTGTGAGCTTATCAAAGGTTTGACCTTTATAGTATGATAGTGAGAAAGATTATACTCAGCAATCTATTATAGATTATGAGGAAACTTGTCTCTAGTCACACTAATTGAACAATTTAAGATCTGTTAGTTAATGTTGATATTAAACTGTACATTTTCGCTAAAGAATGCAAAGTGGCATTTTTGAATGACTTATTCAGATAAGAGATCAGTTGTGATTTCTTTGTTTGAAGAGTTCATTATGGAATGGCCCTAGAGTTTGTGTTCTGCTGAGATCGCAGTTTAGTGTTCTAGCTTATAGAGCCTATTGTAGACTCAGATAAGTCTTCCGGAAATCTGTGTTCTTTGTTTTTGATATAATCAGATTGTCTGATCTTGTCAAAGTATAGAGAATACATATGTGTTTGAAGGGTTAGTGTGAGCGTACAAATTACTTTCTAGTGTTATATATCCTAACAACATTATCATTATTATAGTAATAATGAGATGTTTGTAAGGTAAAAGGTTTACCTAAGTCTTTTTTACCTCGTGAAAGCAGTGAGAGTAGTCTCTGTTATATTTGATATAAAGTTTTATATAAGATATAAAACTAAGAGACTTGTGAGATACTCATATTAGTCGTGCATTAGATATGATCTAATAAAAGACACAACAAGGCTATATGTGTGACAGTTAGTATAACTGTTTGACAGTTAATGTGTGTCTTGTATATAGTATTCATCTTTCGTAAATGATGATTCATTTTTCGAAAGAAATATTGATTAGAATGTCTAATCAATCTTATGTATCATTTGATGATGACATAATGAATACTCTATTATGTGCGATTAAAGATATCAATTTAATCGTAATTGTTACGAGTTATTTTGATACCCTATAGACCATATGATGGATCTTGAAACACGTTCTTTGTGATCTTTGAGATATTAAGAACGAGTTTCTAATTCATGGAGAATACAGTCAGAACCATTAGGGTCATATTAGTTTTGAGACTAATTATGACGTTAGACAGTCTACGTCATAAAGAGTCACAAAAGATGCAGTGGGAGTGTCACGAAGGATTCTACTATTTAGTGGAATTAGATGCAACTTATGAAGTATTGACTTATGAAATTGCATATTGACCTTATAAATTAGAAGTTTTATATGGTGTTGTGTTTGCGGTTGTCTGCATAGTATTTTGGATTTGATCCCTAAATACTTGAACAACTCAGTAGCTGTAGCACAATACTTATGTAGCATCAAATTCATATTAATGTATAATTTAGATTCTACAAAATATGAATGTTGCTGGCTATGGGAAACGATGGAGTTTGTTTGACAAACTCAATATGTCATAGCGTACCTGCTTCTTGTTGCCTACCTCTTGAGTACTGGGTGAGCTTTTGAGGGCCATGTGCATACGATACACATTGAGATGTGTATATGATATCGTGGATTGGCACTAGAGCAAGTGGGAGAAATTATTGGGGTTGGTGCTCAAAGCGCCAATCCGGACCGTATTTATGTCTGATTCATGAATACGAACATCCTTATTTTCCATAATATTACTTATTTATGGTTGCACATCTTGTTTTTATATACGTATTCGATCTTATCACGATTAGATTGAAACTAAATGTTGTTTAGTGATATGTATATATTAGAAAAAGGCCCGATAATATATAATGCAGTACACAGTTACAAAGGTAGTTTGTAATTGACATTGGGAAGTGTCACTGCTAAATGTATATTATCAAATATAGTTCCTGGTCAAGATTCACTAACACGGGTCGGTTAGTCAAATCCGTTGAGACCAGTACATGTCATATATAGAGACTTGGTCCGATGGTTTATCCCAAAGAACCATGAGTCTAGGGAGACTCGTATAGACGTGTAGGTGTTTATAATAGATAAACACTGAACGACTCACCGAATATTCTTAATGGATGGTACACCAACGTCAATAAGAATCTTCTCGGGTTGAGTAGCATAGTGGTCTTTCTGTTGGGATTCTCTAAGGTCCCAAGGATCATTATCAAGCAAGAAACATATGTGAATACATCAAAGAAGTTACAGAATACTTACAATGATCGGTTGAGCGATGCGTTGAACAACAAAAACTCTTTTCCTCCTTCATGAAGCTCACGACAGTGGGCAGATTTTTATCCTCCAAAATTCGGCCATCTTGGTCCTCCAAGCTCTAAGCTTTTGTGTTGTGATTCCAAGCTCACAAGTTCTGTTCCCTATCACCTTCGCAAGACTCCTAAAGCGTGCTAGCACTCCGAAAATTTTGCCGCAAAATTTCCCTTAGCTTCTCCTACATGTCACGGCAATTGCAGTGAAAATTGAAGAAGAAAAGGCCCAAGGCCGAGAGAGAGAGAGAGGGAGAATGAGAGAGATGAAGATGTGTTGGGTTATTTTGTTTTCTAAAAACAATAATAATGAAAATCTATTACCAAAATTTGGTATTACCCTTTCAAAAAGTCAACCAAAGTTTTGGCTCCAAATTTGCATTAAAAGCCCACACCAACTTCTATCATGAATAGTGACTGCATGTCACTCACCAAAAAGGTGACTTGACATCTATCACTAAAGTGACAAGTGATGTGACTTGCGGTCGCACTTGATTCAAAATCGGAGTGGCGTCGCAAATACATTTCGGGCTCGGTTTCATTAATTCTGAATTAACGAATTTTCCGTTGCGACGAAATTAAATCTAATTTAATTAAATAACTTTGCCTAGCAAAATTACTATTCACGTCGCTAACGAATTAATTCTAAATTAACTCGTTCACCCGAATTAAAATCCAATTTCAATTCCGCGTCGAAATCTAATTTCGTTTATATATCGAATATATTAATTTATCGATTAATTCCAAATTAATCGTTCTCTCTCTTTTAAATGATATTTTATCCCAGATAAAATATCTCCGCAATTAATCCCAGATTAATTTTTTCTCTCATCATTAATTAATCTCAGATTAATGAAGTGCGAGTCATACGTCATCGGTGAATCTTCGGGAAGCGACCCATGAGATCCCCGGATATGTTAGCAGTAAATCCGGTCGTCGGACTATCCAAACACGTAAGTACTTAGTACTACGTTTTTACCGATTTACAAGACAAGGTTGGCTTCTAGCAAAGCGTCGTGCCTACCCAATTCTCCAGAAATATTCTTACTGGAATATGTGATCTATATCATGCGTAGTATACGTAGTATTGCGTATTTCGATCCAGCAGCGGATGTCACGTGCAAGGCCTGGGGCTGGAATTGTGTCTGCCTCGTACGAAGC
>SKCR01039984.1:0-59868 GCA_019454045.1 Zanthoxylum bungeanum
TTCAACAACATCATCAAGCATGTTGAACAATAAATTCGCATCCTTCACTACATCACTAACATCCACAGATTTAAGAAAAATAGTCCCAAACGGATTGTTCACAAGGAAGTTTACCAATTGTCTCCCTCTCATATCCTTCCACCCATCTGACATAATGCTTACCCCTGTTTGGCTCCATGTTTTCTTTACTCCATCCACAACTTCTCTAGTATTGTCTAACTCCTTTTTCAGTATAGTTGTTGATAACTCATATGGTGTCGGTGGTTTTAATCCACGGCCAAAATTTCCAATTGATCGCACCATATTGGCAAATGATGGACTATTAGCAACATTAAAAGCAATGCCATTCTCATAAAAAAAACCTGCCAATATCTTGTATTGTCTGATCACGAAGATCTTGAACACTTCCTTGTGAGGGGCGCACCGGATTGTCCGCCAATTCTCCCTCATCAATATTAACCACAAATCTATCCATTGACCCTCTAACTGTTCTCTGGGATACACTGTTTGAATTACCAATGGAAGTACGGTGTAGGGAGGCACATTCATCAATTTGTTCTTCTCGATCAAGTTGTGCAACCTTTTTTGTATCTTGTTTTTTCTTCATAAATTCTTTAATCTCGGATTGCACTTCTGGAGGAACCATTGTACATGGCGCGACATTACCCTTAATACCCGCAAGATGTTCTTTCATTCTGTATACACCCCCTTTGATTGTCCTAATGCAAAAATGACATTCAATATACTTATATCCTTCATTTCCATCTTCCGTATTAACTTCATGCCCGTACTTCCAGGCCGGATCTGTTCGATTCGACATTTTACTGAAAATATATAAACAAAGTGATATTTTAATTCAATAAAAACCAGCCAAAGCATTGCAGTGTGACTAAAATTTAATTGCATATACAATTCTATTTAATAACTATCGTTTATAATTTTATAAAAAAAAAGCAAGCGTTAAATCCAAATCTGTGAATGTTAGAACATTCACATATAAGCTGCTGCCTTCTCTTTACAAATATGCCCTACAGGATTTTATAAGATCTTATCAATATCCCATCATCATTTGTTTGCAGAGTAAAATCATGCATGAACAAAGATTAATTTAGTGAATATTGTTATTAATTTTTGTGATAGAAATTAGTGAGAGACGCAAATACGAACCAAGCTGAGAGAGGCAAAGCAGAGGAGAGACGCAGAGACGAGGCGATGTAGAGGAGAGACGCAGAGGAGAGAGGCGACGCAGAGGTGAGAGGCGATGCAGAATCGAAAGCCAAAACGTTTGCCCTTTTTTTCTTAAGTAGAAGCCAAAACGACGACGTTTTGGCAACCCTAAAACGTCGTCATTTTGGCTGTGTAACCAAAAAAAAAATGGGTTGACATGAGGCGGTTGCCTCACCCCGCCTCGCGCCGCAGGAATTCTGGAAATGGCGAATTAAGCGGCGCCGACGGCCAGAGGCAGCGACTCGGCGCCTCAAACCGAATTTTTAAACACTGATCAAATCCAATCCGATTTGATAAAGACTCAAAATCCGATCGAACCAAACAAGTCCACTCTTATCGAATCGAATTAGATTCGGATTCGGTCTGATCCGATCTGAATCCGATAGTGCCCACCCCTTCTATAACCCAAAAAGTTGATCGAGACACTAAGGCTTGTGGTTCTAGCCTAGAGGTCAAGACTGCAAACCCCTAGTGCCACCAACTTGGGATTTTATATCCCATAAATTGCCTCATACCGAAAGCGGTGGGTACAACAGTAGTCCCCAGTTACTTGGTGAACTCGTAACAATGACCTAGGGATTTTTCTGTTAAATAACCAATAACATCAAACTACAATATGTCAATATCCTAAGTTCTGATTCAAGCACTATACTGTAAACAAATGAATGCATACCTTCTCACCAAAAACTGTCAATTGTCCAATACAAAAATAAGATGATGATATTTTCAACTCGTCACTATTGGGGCTACTTACTCCTATGCAACATGCAAAAATTTTTGATAATAACTTATCTTGTCAAAACATCAATCCAACCTCAACATTTCTCATCAAATCCATTTTGTATTTTTGTTAACTCCTGGTTTCCCAGAAATCAACTCCACATGCAAAGCAGTCTCATATACCATAATTGGTTTAGAATACAAATTGCCATTTACTACTATAGCAGTAACATCACAAGCATCACAAACAGACTAGTAATGATATAGCCAGGAATGGAAAAATATGGAATTGAACAAACAAATAAATACACAAACCATGACAACATCAGTCATCAGAAAGCTTACCTTGACATACATTAGATTCCTGTAGAGCTCTGGGTCAAGTGTTGACAGCTCATCAAGAAAGCTATATCGGCCTAACAACTTGTGTACAAAAACATGTGAAAAGGCATAATCGAGTAATATTCCTTCATAAAGTGCTTTACCAACAACTCTTCCAAGGAACTCAAACATCTGGATACCATTCTCTAGATATCTTGCAGCACCATTAGGGACCAGAAGCCTGTCTGAAGTTGAGGTTTGGGAAAATAGCCCATACCTTACAAAATAATATAGAAAAAGTAAGAATAAATGAATAAATAACAAAATGTGTGTTTTGGATGAGTACGTGGTAATACAAAACATCAAGAATAGCATAATAAACATGTCAAACTTACTCAGGAGAAAAAGCCGATTTTGATATATCAGTCAAAAACTCTTTTGATAGTCCACCATAGTCCAGGCCAGCCTCTGGAAGACCACATTCACTTACAAACGAAACGTGAATGGATGACTTCAACCTTGATCCAAGGGAATTTAGTTGTCGAAAACCATCTTCAACAATATGACCTCGGCGAACTACTATCTCAATGGATCGTCCAGGTCCAGCCACATCACCAGCCATTTTTCGTGAGACTTTATCCATACTAATGAACTCTCGGAACATTTCAACTCTGGCAAGACAGATAACATATCAAACACTCTTTGGCTTGGTTAAACAAATACAAAACTAGATATTGTATTTGTAAATGAGGTAACAACTATAAGAAATCATTGTGTAAAAGAAATATCTAGAACTCACCTCTACTCTCAAGATAATCAAACATGGAAGTTTAGTTTATCTATGTCAATAGGTAGTATGAAAATCTCAAAAGTAAACTATTGGAAACAGGTTATGCAAATTATGCAATAGTTGACGATGTTAGAGAGAGAGAGAGAGAGAGAGAGTCAAGGTCATAGAGTAAAGGATTTCGCAAACAATTAAAACAGACATTTCTTGGACCGAGGAACATGTGCAAAAATCTTGACCTAGACGAGGATAGGAGAAAAAGACTAGAGAAGAGATGGGAATTAATAAGGGGGCAAAAAGAAGTTATTACATTAAATAAAAACATATTTATTTTTAAAGGGATGGTTAGAAAGAGATTAAGCCTCAAACTTCAATACCTAAGAGTAATAAGATCCCATGAATACACATAGATATATACAACAGGTATATCCCTCTACATGCCCCTCCCCTATCCTCTGAGGACAATTCCCCTTCCACCACCATCACACGCATATCCATACACCTCACACAATCCACAAAAACATGCATACATGTAACCATGGCACACGCACCGAGGCACATAAATGCGCATATGCATCTAAAAAGACACAGAAAGAGAGTACAATGCAGCAAGGTCTACTAATATCTTTTACAGCTAGTCATAGATTGTCAAAAAGCTTGATTTGGAGTTACATAACAGTCAGTTTCCCATTGACTATAAAAACCGCTTTATGGCAGATTGAAATCATATAAATACTATCTAGCAAATAGCAAAGCAAGAAACTATTTGGATCCGTTGCCAGCATAAATATTGATTCAGGGAATAAGAATATTAAGAAGGTCTCTGTACATGACTGCAATATTTGTGAATTATTTTTTCGATGGTTTGCAGTGAGAGTTGTGAGCCAGAAGAAGTGTTAAAGCTATTGAAAAGTGGATGTTCTAACCTTTCTTCAAATGGAAAGACATGGGAAGCAGTGGTCACCACAGAACCCATGCTAGAAACAGCTAATTCATCCGGTCTCATATTAGCTGACAATACTTCATGAGTTCTGGCAGCTACTGCAATTGGGGGCCGGCTTTTTCTAGCAGGCGAAAGCCACAAAACAGGGGGGCAAAATGGGTGCCTACAGTCCCTCTCATACATCAAATGCAAGCATCTAATTGCAGAATCCATAAGAGGTCTATTCTGATGAACTGTCTCATGGTTTAAGCCATTATACACTAGTGTATTGAGCATTGATGCGATCCTTCGCTGCTGCTCCAGAGTGAATGGAACCTAACTCATGTCACAAAGTGCTCAAAATTAATATCACTCACATTTTCCAAATGGTCAGAAAAGCCTGTGATCCAGTTTACCTGTTTCTCATAGAATTCTATGTCATCAAGAACCAGCAGCAGGTGTGAATAGGCAGCACAGAAGAGATGAAGCAGACATGACAAATCTTTCGAAAGTCCTTGTGGACCACGCCTCAGAGATTCTATATTCCAAACATCAGAAGATTGCTCATCTACCTGGGTTGATTCCAAACAAATCTTTTGAAAGTCCTTGTGAACCGCCTGTGACTTGCCAGTAAATTTATGTAGAGCATAGACCAATTTATTAGCTCCATCCTTGTTGGTTTGTTTTTGTCTTTTATCAAAAAATCCATCTTTTTTGCTTCCTGAACTTTTACTAGTGCAAAGAAAATTATCTTCAGCAGAGTGGTCATTTTCATGGAAAAGGGAATTTTCCAGTTCTCCCCATAGATTGGCAAGATATCCAGGAGTAAAAGATAGCAAGTTAAGGACAGGCAAGGACCCAACAATAGGATTGAAGACTGAAAATATTCTAAGCATATAAGAGTAAAAATAAGCAATATCGAGCAACTCCAACTTCCCCACATTTTTGTTATTGTTTGCTGCCAGGTTCTCAGCCGCCTGGAAACTAGCACCCGTTTTTGCAATTTCCAATAGCTTTATAAGATGCCACTGCTGACAAACAGGTCTGAATAATTCCATGTATGTAACTTTTAAGGACCCACAAGATGTCTCATTTTCATGCAAAACTGAATCAATCCCTGCGGCAGAAGTTTCAACATTACCTAGAAGATCTTGGTTATTTTTTACCCACCCAACATTGTCAAGCCAAGCTAATAAATTCTCTGCAAGAGTAATAACGACCTGGACATACGAGGCATAGTCCAGAGGATCCACAAAGCCATTATCGCTCCCTGTTGCTAGACATATAATGTTTGCAAGAGCCCAACCAACGGGTGGAATCGCTTTTTGAGAACCGTGCCTGTCCAACTGATCCATCTCTGACAAGATCTTATCTCTCAGAATCTGTTATCACCTGTCATAGTTTGATAAGTCTCCACATGTTTTGAATTGAACAGAGGTATAGAAAGTTGCATCAAAGAGAAATTAGAAGATTTAGAAACTTGAGAAATTGCTACTAGAAGATATACACTAACATGCCCAAAATAAATGGAGCTACAGTAGGTGAAACATTAGTATTCATCAATTACTACGTATAGCATGCTGGTAAGATATCCATAAATAGCACATGAAACCATGAAACAATCTTTTATGAGAACTTTATATAGTAAAGAGACCATTAAGAACTTTTATTTAAATATAATGACCCTTACCAGTAAAATCTGCAAGCATGGTGACAAAATAGACTTATGCTTCAGAGCAGGTATGAGAACAGCTGGGAGACGTTGAACAAGCGAAGGAATAGTTAGTAGATACAAACAGTATTGCTCAGCTGCACAACACACATCCACCTGACCAGTGCTACTAACATCAAAGTTTGTCAAATGAAATGGCCTTATCGCTAAAGTTACTGCACTCGCGGTAATCAAGAATCTGTCATCCGTCTGGACAGTACTGTTTATTTGAGAAGAAAAAGTATTGTCCAACTTGTTAATGTATCTTCTAATAGATATGTAAAGGCCACTATTACAACTTCCCATAAACCAAACCAAATCCTTCACGGCCATATCTGCATCCTGAAGAGTATCATTACTTAAACTTTTCCACCCTTTCAGATCAGTTAATACAACAAGAAGACGCAGTGCAAGAGTGGTAAGAACAACAATACACTGACCCCCAGCAGGGGATTTATCACACTGTGCAAGAACAAACGAGCAGAGAGAAATCAGCTTCTTTGCTTGATAAGTCCATGTTTTTCTCTCTTGAAGTTTATCTGTTGCCAGGGAGCAAAAATTCTTCCTAGAATCTGCGCATCAGACATATAATCAATAAAAAAGTTATTTACGAATGGGAATTTGAAATAATAAGACCATTTGAAAGAACAGGGGAGAAAAAAATATAAATATCACTGGACTAGCTAAAGTGGAAAACCCTAGGTGGATCCAGTTTTTCCACAGTACCAATATTTGTTTGCTCACTGGTTTCGAATGACATCACAAAGACAACCAAATAACGGAAAGATAAATATTGAAGTTTCAAGATAAAAGACGTGTTCAGGGTTAAGATTGGCATACCACTAGAATTTATGCTATCCAACAGAACTTTAAAGCACTTCTGCATGCAGTCCATATCTCTAGCTCGGATCTTTTGATGCTGAATTGATAAACGGGTAACATAGAAAATAAAAGGTCTTAAAATGACATTGGATATCCATGTTCCGGTTATTAAACTGGCATGAGCCGCATGACAATTCATCACATGTTCCCATTCTCCTTGAAGTTGTAAGGCCACTTTCTTCGTCACATAGTAGCGCCTCCAAACACTCTGAAAATGTCAAGAAACCATTTCATCTTCCCATTGTATGCAAAAAGACTTTCCATTTTCTAACCGACTTTCTAATTCATCAAACAGAAAATTGAGGGACGTGAAAATAATAACATTGTCACTTTATACAAAATATCTCTCTTGAAATTCCTTCCATAAACTTTTATTATGAAACCCAGATCAATTTTATCGCAGATTCGAACTAGTAACTGCTGCAGTGAAGATAGTTAACTCCTTTTTACCAATAAATAAATTCACTAATTGCTTCCTTCATTTTCTCACAACAAATTTAACACTTTTCTCTTTTTATTTTTCAAATTTTACACCTCACATAGTGAACTTAATCCAAGCTACATTGATTGCGGTCATATACCTAACAGTAAGAAATTCAGCAATAATTCGATAATTATAAAGTCCAAATTAAGAAAAAAATTAATCTAATTATAGGAAATGCAGGCACCTGAATAAAAATTGCAGAAGCTGTAGCTCGCCTTGCATAGTTACGTAGCTCTCTTTCATATGAGACCTTCTCTAGAAGTGCTTCCCTCGATATTTCCTTGACACTCGCTCCTCTTAACGATACCTAATCAATCAACACACACAATATTCAAAAATAAATAATTTAAAGTTTCAACATACAAAATGCGATTAAAAATTATAATAAATTTTTAAATCGGATGGAAGATAAGAGTACCTGATGCTTGTTAGAAGGATCCATCGGAGATCAAAAATTGAACATGATCAAAGCTTAGCTTAGCTACGAATGAATGAGTTATTCCCCGCTTTTTTGTCAACGAGATAGCTAAGCTTCATCTCTTTATGGGTTTAGCCCGAATAAAACCAGCAGTGTATTTTACACTCCGGTCCTCGTTGTTTATCATAATATCCAAGATATTTGCATATTTTCGAAAATGATCGAATAAACCCATCTTAAATAGGGTTTGTAATTTTTCTCGTCCCGTCCCGACATAATACAACATAAGCGAAACTAGACATAATTTTAGTAGGATGATATGAGATTCAACATAATACAACGATCTTTTACTGTGAGTAATTATGAAAAAAATTAAAGACATGAATATTTATGAAAAATTAGGGAATCATAAAACATTTTCCCTACAAATAATAAAAATAAAATTATGAACATCAATTATAAATTTTAATTAAAATTTTATTTTATTTTATTTTATAATTTGTTGAACTATGCATTTAATAAAATATAAATATATGCACTAGAAAATAACTGGTAATAATAATAATTAATGTGTGCGGTAAAAGTAGGGATTGAGAAAAGTGTTGGGTACCTTCAATTTTATTGGGTCTCGTCTAGATGAAGTCCAATAGAATCATGGGTTTTGCGATTGAAATTCTCTACAAGTTGGACCTACACACATGTAGCGTTTTGTTAGAATCTCCATTTCCGGTCTATATCCATGACTAAGTTAATTTGAATGCCAAATGATGTATGTTTTCTCCTCTAATTATATTTTTGCTTTATTAATCTTCCGACCAATCTCTACAAGCTCGTTGGCTTATTGTTGGACAATTATGACCCATAGCATCACTATTTCTACAGAACATAGTGTTGTTGTACAAATTAACTATGTGACAAAGGAATTGCTCTTTTATCATTTGTAATTAGATTCGGGATATATAAATGATAAAAGTCCATATGATTAGTTCCGGATAATACGATATGAGACAATATTAATCTACTAAGGTTTAATCATTAAAACATCTCTAGTCGTAGTATTATCGAGATTGGACATCAATAATGCGGAATAGACTAGTATTGCATTTGTGCGCGTTGTGGGAGCATAACTGCATAGTTCTCATATATTTAAGTATTGGATACTTATGCAAGTGTGATAAGAGGTTGTGTTTACCGATGGTACGGAAACAGTTTCGCTCTGGATAGACCTCTCGGAATTCCATTGGTAGTATGACTATGTGTCTATGGAAGTCCGAATCAGGGTAGGTGTATTTGGTCTTAACCTGAGACTTGCATCGCTAATACTTGCGACAATCAATATACTTTGGTTTTGGTCATCCAGGGCTTTAACAGGTTCTGTGTACGCCTCTTCTAAGTATATTGAGAATCGTAGTGTATTGGGTGTGATGTCAAGATGGAAGTATCACTTCAGTCATATGGAGATGATGGTCACGTAGGATATGGAACTG
The DNA here is from genome assembly GCA_019454045.1 of Zanthoxylum bungeanum. Taxonomy (NCBI): domain Eukaryota; kingdom Viridiplantae; phylum Streptophyta; class Magnoliopsida; order Sapindales; family Rutaceae; genus Zanthoxylum; species Zanthoxylum bungeanum. The sequence goes on from SKCR01039984.1 coordinate 8,960, forward strand.
GTACTCTTGTATGCTGCAGCTATCGGGATAATATGACTAGGTCATGTTTATCCGATTATAGAGACTAGTTACCAGAGATCTGATATGTGCTTCGTACGGGGCAGACACAATTTCAGCCCTAGGCCTAGCACGTGACATCCGATACTGGATCGCAATACGCAATACTACGTATATTACGCCTGATATAGATTATATATTCATTTAAGAATATTTCTAGAGAATTGGGTAGGCACGGTGCTTTGCTATAAGCCAACCATGTCTTGTAAATCGGTAAAAATATAGTACTAGGTACGTACGTGTTCGGATAGTCCGACGACCGGATTTACTGCCAACATATCCAGGGATCTCACGGGTCGCTTCCCGAAGATTCACCGATGACGTATGACTCGAACATAATTAATCTAGGATTAATTATAAGAGAGAGAAAATTAATCTATGATTAATTATGGAGATATTTTATCTGGGATAAAATTCTATTTAAAGAGAGAGAATGATTAATTTGGAATTAATCGATAAAATAATATATTCGATATATTACACGAAATTAGATTTCGATGCGGAATTAAGATTAGATTTTAATTCGGCGAACGAGTTAATTTAGAATTAATTCGCTAGCGACGTGAATAGTAATTTTGTTAGGCATAATTATTTAATTAAATTTGATTTAATTACGTCGTAACGGAAAATTCGTTATTATTCGGAATTAGCGAACCCGAGCCCGTGAGTGTTTGCGGACCCACTCGGATTTTGAATTAAGTGGGGCCCACAAGTCACATCACGCGTCACATCAAGTCACATCACTTGTCTATCACTTCACCTTTTTGGTTGATGGAAGTTGATAGGATTTGATGGTTGCTTGTACAATACACTTGTGTGATGGATTGAATGACCTTTTACTATTTTATTATTTTTGGTATATGATTTTCATTTTGGAAAATGAATATAAACATTCAATCATTCTTCTCTCTCTCTTTCTCACCTTGGCCGAATGGCCTTCTACTTTTCTCTCATTGTTGCCGTGAGCCTAGGGCTAATTTCTTCTTGATTTTGCTTCAAAATAAAAGATGCTAGCACATCAAGGGGTCTTACAAAGGTGATAGGGAAATCAACCCTTGAGCATGGAATCATTCACAAATCTTGGAGCTTGAAGATCAAAGCAAAGGGGCTTGGCCGAAACACACAAGGAGGAAAAGCTTGGAGCAGAATTTTTTTTGTGTTCATCGCATCGCAAAGCCGATCAAAGTGAGTATTTCCGCTATTTTACTTTGTTGTATTCGCACATTTCATTGCTTAATTTGATCTTGGTTTAACCTAGAAAACCCAAACAGTGGTATCAGAGCGGTTATTAAGCATGAAATTGAATTTAGGGTAAAATTTGGGTAAAATTTATTTGAGCATGATTTGATAAAATTGATTGTTTGAGTATGCTTGAATGATGATAACTTAGAGTTATGCCTGATCAATTTGATGAAAATTGAATTGGATTATTTTTTCCCCAAAAATTTGGCTTGGCCGAATACTAGGATGCCCTAAAGTCATGGTGATTTTTGTTTTTTGAATCAGTGGATGAGTTTAAAAGACATGAGATATATTGATTTATGATTTAATTGGATTGAAATCGAAATCGGACCTAAAATCCCTATATTGCCGTGAACAAAGAAGCATGTTGGAATTGATTTTGCTTCAATTATGTTGGACATGAATTGATAATTAAAAAGCATGATTAATTAGTGTAATTGGTGTTTTGGAAATATTAATTTAACTAATTAATTATGGCTAATACACTTTAATTAATTAAATTGTGAAATTTGGAATTTTAGAATTTAATTAGTTGGGCTAAATTTGGAATTGGGCTTAAAATGTTGTATTTGGGCTTATTGGGCTTGGTTGGACCAAGTATGGTTTAGGTTAATTGGTTGGATCCAATTGGGCCTAAAACCATTTCCATAAAGTCCAAATATAATAAAATGGGCCTTTAAAATTTTAATTGGGCCTAATGGGCCTAAATTGATTTTTGGCAAAGGGTGATTCTTTATTGGGCTTTGGTTGCCGAAGTCCATGCCTTATAAATTAATTGAAAGCCCATTGGACTTTAATTAAATTGACATTGGATGTTAAATTGGGCTTTGAGACCCGTTATGATTAGATTTAGAATCTAAGTCGCAAAGGCTTATTAATAAAGTGTAATTATTTAATTTGGAATTAAATAAAGAATTAGTATTGAATACAAATTAAATTGGATTTAATATTGTAGTTTGATATAATTCAAGAATTTGTACTTTGAGTACTTATTCTTAAAACGAGTTGGACTCGCGCAAATCAAATCGTTGTTTGAACATTGGATGGTCATTAATTTCAGATTAATTAATTAGATTAGATTGATTGATTGATAACATGTTTTGTGTGAATACATGGATGTGATGTATGAATAATGTATATCGAATGGATATTAGATGGGTGAGGGCATTTTGGAAATTATTGTAATAAATTTAGAATTTATTAAATTGGACCTGCGTGTCCAGCCTATTACCTCTTGATTCTTTGTATTTCTCTTCTCACCTATTCCCCTCAATGTAAATGAGGTTTCTTTAGAAGTGTTATGTAATTGGGTAGAAGTAAGATTTGTGCTAGCAGAGAGAGGAAATGGAGAGATTTGTTCTAGGAACAAGTTGTTTTAAATATCCATCGGCATATCATTATTAATTTATTTATCGCGCCTTATTATGCTTTTAGAATGCATGCTTAAGGGTGTATGATGAGACCTAATCAAAGATAATTAATTGGTTGCCAATTACGCGAAAAAACCCTCAACAAATATTAAACGTTTTTACTTCCATTGAATGATTCATTCTCAAGATCCAAGATTGGCACTGGTTTGTTGGCCAAAGTCAAGACCTTTGTCCATTGCGGATGTGTTTGAATCATGAAGGCTTTGTTCCATATCGCATGTCTTGTCCAAGTTGTGATTTGTTGGCCAAAGTCAAGATCATTTCTTGTCCATCGACATCGATTACGAAGCTTTCCAAGGTCAATGGGTCCCGCTTAACTGGAATCATTAAGTTTGTTGTGCCAAAGCCAAGGCTTAGTTGATTCAAAGGAAAAAGGTTAGGGAATATATCAGATATATTGGCATATATTAGATATATTTTCCGGACTTGGATGTCCACCTACTGGATCTAGGAATTGGATGAGATCCAATTGATCTTAGAGATCTACCTAGTTAAATATCATACAGCTTGTTAGCCAAAGTCAAGGTTGTGTGTTATTTAACGGGATCCTAGCCCACTAGGAAACTAGGTTTCCCGAGTACTCAACAGAGGGTTAGAGGCTCGCCGAAAAATAGTGGGAGGCAAGTATTAAATTTGCAATTTCATTTAGATACTTGCCAATACGCGCTCATTTCATTTTTCGTCATTACAAATATATATTAGTTGGACTAATATTTAATTGTTGTTTTAATTAAACAGTTGGACTGTATTCAAACTTCTTCAATTATAGTTGATTATATAATTAGATTATAGAAATCAATATATTTGAATTTAACCAAAAAAACTGTAGTTGATTATATAGTTAGACTATAGTAATCATTATAATCAATAGTACCTGAAATCGTTGATTGGATAGTTGGACTATAGCAATCAAGATCACTGAAAGATTAGCCTTTAAAACATAATCCTAGGAGAAAATGTCTTTAAACGGCTTTAATTTTCAAATTGGGAATCAAACCTCAGGATAGTCCTGGGAACTGAGAAGTTATTCTATTTGATAGAGAAACATCTCGGGCCTAAGCCCGGAGTTGAGCAAATAGTAGAACATGATCTTTGGAAGATTCATGTGATGATAACTTTATGTTCAATCCATTATGCATAATGCAATGACACTTTAATTTCGTCGTCAGACTAAAGGATTAGATCCTTAGAACATGATGTTGAAATTAAAGATCTTCATAGATCTATTCTTAGATCTTAGAATTACAAATTGCAAAAGAAGCTCTTTCGCTCGTGTATGTCAGAGGGTACATCTGTCAAGCACTAGGTGTCGCAGATGATTACTGACATCGATCAGCTAGGTTAGCTGGGCATTACCTACGTGGCCGAGACTACCAAAGATTTGATCTTATAGTCTCTACCCGAAAGCTAGGGCAGGTTTATTATGAACCAAGAGTAAACTCTTGGAGAGTTGATGGCTATGCTCTAGGAGGCAGAGCCAGAGCTTCTAAAAGGGGCAAAGGCAAAATCATCACAAGTCTTCTAGGAAGACAAAGGACATATCCGAAGATGTCTGCCTAAACTGTGGCAAACAGGGTCACTGGATGTGTGACTGCTGTATGGACAAGGCAGACATGAAGGAAGTGAAGGCGGGGCAATGCTCCGGCTTCAAGTATGTTTTGTCATAAACATGTTCACTACTGGTTTCAAAATTGGATTTTTTGATACTAAGTGTTGTACATATATATGTACTGATGTGCGGAATCTGCTGATTAGCAGGAAACTGACTTCAGTTGAGATTGATCTGCGAGTCGAAAATGGGACGAGAGTCACTGTTTTAACCGTAGAAACCTAAGTTTAAGAACTACCCTTTGGGTATATACTTAAATTAGGAAACTGTTATAATGTACCTAGTTTGACTAGAAACATTATCTCTATATCAGAGTATAACTCGTTGCGGGTATACCTTTATATTATAGAACACTAAAATGTTTTATTTTATAAAGATGATATTGAGATAAACACATTAGATGTGAATAACATTATTTATATTTTGAATATAAATGAATCTCAAATGTATAACATGACAGACAAATAGCTCAAACTGAATTAATCAGATGAGACTTATAAGTGGCATTGTTTTCTGGGACACATTAACAAGACTCATATATCCACACTTTTGAAGAGTGGGTACTAGGACAGATTTGATTCTAATCCAAATGATGTCTACGAATCTAGTTTAATAGGCAAAGTGCCTAAAACACCTTTTACTTGGTAAAAGTGCTAGTGCCACCGATCTGTTAGCCCTCGTTCATAGTGACATAAGTGGGCCCATGTCTAGCTAGGCTAGAGGTGGATATGAACACTTCCTAACCTTTACGGATGTGGCATCGCGTTATGGTTATGTTTTCTTTTGAAACACGAATTGTAAACTTTTGATAAATTCAAAGAGTTTCGACACGAAGTAGATTGACAGATCGGCTAAAGTATTAAACCGTTACGGTTAGACCATGGTGGAAAATACTTAAGCAATAAGTTTCTCAATTACTTGAAAGAGTATAGTATTCTTTCAATATGGACTCTTCACGGAACACCTCAATTAGATGGTGTGTCCGAACTGAGAAACCGAATTTTGTTGGACATAATAAGGTTAATCATGAGTCGCTCTGAGCTACAATTTCCTTCTAGGGATACGCATTATACAGTGCAATACTTATTTTGAATAAGGTTCCATGAAAATCTGTTAGACAAATTTCATATTAGATATGAACATGAAAGAAATTGGGTTTTCTCATTCTTGGAGATTTGGGAATGCTGGGCATATGTTTGTATGATACCAAACTAGAACCCAAATCGGATAAGTGCTTAATTTGTAGGTTATCCTAGGGTAACCAAAGTATAGTACTTATACAGCTCACAAGAGAACAATTTAATTGTTGCTCGTCATGCAGTTTTCCTAAGAGGAATACATATATGCAGTGGTAAGTGGGAGGAAAGTAAAACTCGATGAAAATCAGAGTAACACTGTTCCAGGCACCGATTCCTTAACGGAACACAAATAGTTCATCAGGGATGAAACTATACAATAATCTTCGAATACACAAGAACCGCGCAAGTCGGAGAGAGTCAGAAAACAACCTGGGAGGTATGGGTCTCTGATCTCACCTCATGTAGATGTCAATCTTATTGAGGGAGACAAAATGACTACGTATGAGGAAGTGATACAAGGTATCGACTCCCTATTATGGCAAAGTGCCATGAAGTCCGAAATGGATTCCATGTATACCAACCATGTTTGGACACTGGTTGTTGTACCGGAAGGCATTGTGCCTATTGATACTATATAAGTCTTCAAGGAAGACATACATGGATGGCAACGTACCAACGTACAAAGCTAAGCTTGTAGCGAAAAAGGTATCGTTATCAACATTGTGTCAATTACGACGAAACCTTTTACTTGTTGCCTTGATTAAATCCATTTGGATAATGCTTGCTAATGCTGCATGTTTCATTTATGAAATATGGCAGCTGGACATCAAAATCGCTTTCCTTAAATGGAAACCTTTTGGAGGATGTTTACAACATCCTGACGGTTTTGTCGTACCAAAACAAGCAAACAAGGTTTGTAAGTTAATTTGATCCATTTATGGATTGAAGCAATCATTGCGTTCTTGGAACTATCGTTTTGATGTAAGCATAATGGTATATGATTTAATTCAAAACGAAAATGATTCTTGTGTATATAAGGAGTTTAGTGAGAGCGCACTGACAGTGATTGTCCTAAATAATAATGATATATCATTTTTTGGAAATGACATTCCCATAATACAATCAGTGAAAACTTGGCTTTCATGAAAAATTCTCCGTAGACTACTTGGGAGAGACAACCTTTATTCTAGAAATAAGGATCTACTAGGATAGATCTAAAAGTTGTTGGCACTCTCTGAGAACTCGTACATTAAAAAGGATGTACGTGACCGAGTGTCTCATATCTCATACGCTTTGAGCATATGGAGTCACAATCAGGCCAATCCAAGTGATAGTCACTGAATTGATGTAAAACATCCTTACGTATCTTAGATGATCTAAGGATGCTTTCTTGAGCTATGGAGAATGAGAACTTGAAGTGACTGGGTTCACACTGCTACAAGTTTCCTAACTGATAAAAATGACTATAAGTCGCAATAAGGATACTATATAATTTAAATAACGGAACAGTGAGCTGGAAATCTTCCATGCACATACTGTTGCCGAATAAACAACAAAAGCGGAATATTGCTACAGCTGAGGCAGCAATAAAAGCACTTTCGATCTAAATAATCCTAATTGGATTATGAGTAGTTCTGTTAGCAGCTGAGCTAGGCTACAGCACAGGCTAAAGAATTAATGGTCTCATCAACGATCCAAATATGTACTTCAATTATTCATCTGATTCGTTCGGATCATACATCATGGCGATGTGATGATCGAATAAATCACATCAGATGATAACTTTGCAAATCCGCTGACGAAAGCAGTTTCTCAGCAGAAATTTGAGCGACCCGTACATAGTTCAAGTGTAGGAAACTTGAGTGATTGGCTATAGGCCAAGTGGGAGATTGTTGGACAATTATGACTCATAGCATCACTATTTGTACAGAACATGTGTGTTGTACAAATTAACTATGTGACAAAGGAAATTGCTCTTTTATCATTTGTAATTAGATTACCGGGATATATAAATGATAAAAGTCCATATGATTAGTTCCGGATTAATAAGATATGAGATAGTATTAATCCACTAAGGTTTAATCATTAAAACATCCCTAGTCGTAGTATTATCGAGATTGGACATCGATAATGCGGAATAGACTAGTATTGCACTTGTGTGCGTTGTGGGAGCATAACAACATAGTTCTCATATATTTAAATATTGGATACTTATGCAAGTGTGATAGGAGGTTATGTTTAACGATGGTACGGAAACAGCTTCGCTCTGGATAGACCCCTCAGAATTCCATTGGTAGTATGACTATGTGTCTATGGAAGTCCGAATCAGGGTAGGTGTATTAGACAACATGTACAATATTTGACATATCCCATCCACCCCCTCATTCTCGCGTTTCTCTCGGTTATGAACGTTTCACCCCTACAAATGAATCCATTGATATTACCGGGGTTGCAAGCTTTGGGAGCCCTCAACATGTTATTGGCATATGGGCATTTCTTATCCGTATTTTACTTCCTCTCCCTCTATTACCTAAAGTCTGAGGGTCAATGAGTTCAATATTTTCTAGGGCTCAGAAGGAAAGAGGTTTATCACTATATTCCACAAGGCATTCGAGCTCGAAATGGAGGATTACTGGTGCCTGGAGGAGGCCATAACACCAGTCTTATCAAATTTCTCACACATTCAGCAAAGATATAAGTGAGTAACCCTTACTTATTCTACTTAGATAATTTATTTGATGCTAATACTACTTGATTTTTATTTACATTTACAGCAGAGGGTGTTATGAGGCTTGTCTCCTCACATCTATTTGTGGTCCTTCGAGAAAGACTCATTGATATGAAATGCCTTTGTGGAAAGGCCTTTCAGGAAGTTATAGGGCAGATGGTTGTGGTGAGGCACTTCGATTCTGAAGTGAAGTTAAAGAAGGCTTATTTGTTGGGATTCCCTAGGTGTCTTCAGAATCAACTGAAGACGTGGGTGGATGATGTTGGACAGTTATGACCCATAGCGTCACTATTTATACAAATCATGGTGTTGTTGTACAAATTAACTATGTGACAAAGGAGATTGCTCTCTTATCATTTGTGATTAGATCACCAAGATTTATAAATGATAGGAGGTCCATATGATTAGTTCCTGGATTGAGATGATATGAGACAGTATCAATCCACGAAGGTTTAATCATTAAATATCCCTAGTCAGAGTATTATCGAGAATGAACATTGATAATGCGTAAAAGACTAGTATTACACTTGTGCGCGTTGTGAGGGCATAACAATATAGTTCTCATATATTTGGGTATATGATACTCAATGCAAGTGTAATAGGAGGTTTGTTTTAACTGATGGTACGGGAAACAGCTTCGCTCTGGATAGACCCCTCGGAATTCCATTGGTAGTATGACTATGTGTCTATGGAAGTCCGAAATCAGGGTAGGTGTATTTGGTCTTAACTGAGACTTGCACCGCTAATACTTGCGACAATCAATATACTTTGGTTTTAGGTCGTCCAGGGCTTTAACAGGTTCTGTGTACGCCTCTGCTGGGTATATTGAGAATCGTAGTGTGTTGGGTGTGATGTCAAGACGGAAGTATCACTTCAGTCATAGTGGAGATGATGGTCACGTAGGATACGGACTGGTTCTCTTAAATGCTGCAGCTATCGGGATATTATGACTAGGTCATGTATATGATTATTATAGAGACTAGTTACCAGAGATCCGATATGTGCTTCGTACGAGGCAGACACAATTCCAGCCCCAGGCCTAGCATGTGACATCCGATACTGGATCGAAATACGCAATACTACGTATACTACGCCTGATATAGATCACATATTCCTGTAAGGATATTTCTGGAGAATTTGGTAGGCATGGCGCTTTGCTGGAAGCCAACCTTGTCTTGTAAATCGATAAAAACGTAGTACTAGGTACGTGTGTGTTCGGATAGTCCGATGACCGAATTTACTGCCAACATATCCGGGGATCTCATGGGTCACTTCCCGAAGATTCACCGATGACGTATGACTCGTACTTTATTAATCCGAGATTAATTAGATGAGAGAGAAAATTAATCTGGGATTAATTACAGAGATATTTTATCTGGGATAAAATATCATTTAAAGAGAGAAAACGATTAATTTGGAATTAATCGATAAAATAATATATTCGATATATTATACGAAATTGGATTTCGACGCGAAATTGAAATTAGATATTAATTCGGGCGAACGAGTTAATTTAGAATTAATTCGTTAGCGACGTGAATAGTGATTTCGTTAGGTATAATCATTTAATTACGTCGCAACAGAAAATTCGTTAATTTGGAATTAGCGAACCCGAGCCCGGGATTGTTTGTGAGCGCATTCGCATTTTGAATTCGAGTGCGGCACGCAAGTCATATCAAGCGTCAAATCATTAGTCACATCAAGCGTCAAATCACATGTCACTTTGAGTGATGTGACAATTGATTGATTGATTGATTAATGGTAGTTATTGGCAAAGCTTTAATGCTTTGACTTTTGGAAAGCAAAAATAAGGAAAATGAATTTTGGAAATTCATAAGTGTATTAGATACACTTTTTGCCAACAACAAACACCTTCTCTCTTCTCTTTCTTCCTCCCTCTCACACGCCCAAAGTGGGCTGTTTTTCCTCTTCTGGTTTAGGCCACTGCCGAGAGCCAAGAGAAGAAATGTGATGATTTTGTTGCAAAATCTAGAGTGCTAGCACACATTAGAGTCATCCTAATGTGATAGGGAAACCCACTTGTGAGCTTGGAATCACCAAATGAAGCTTGGAGCTTGGAGCACACTTGGAGATGGGCGAATTTGAGGAGCCAAAAACCTGTAACTACCGTGAGCCTTGGAGGACTTCAAAGGGCTTAAAAAGTTTTGTTCTTCACCGCATCGCCTCAACCGATCGATGTAAGTATTCCGCAACTTCCTCGATGTATTCGGACTATGTTTCTATGCTTTAATCGATCCTCGGGACTTATAGATTTCCCAACAATGGTATCAGAGCGAGTAAAAGCATGAAACTTGATTTAGGGTTAAAATTGGGTAAATTGTATTTGAGCATGATTTGATGAAATTGGATGATTGAGTATGCTTAAATCATGTTGAATTGAAGTTTGATTGGATCAATTTCATGAAAAGTTGTTTGGAACAATTTTCCCTAAAAATCTTAGCTTGGCCGAGAATGAACTATGCCCTAAATGTCTTGGATTTTTGATTTTTGATTCATTGGATGAGTTGGAATCATTCAGGAAATGTTGATTGTGGATTTAATTTGATTGAAACCGAATCGATTTTGAAAACCCCTAATTGCCTAGACATGAAGCATGTAAAATGGGTTTGATTTTTGATCAATTGTGTTGGACACTAATTGTTATTAATAATCATGATTAATTAGGCTAATTGATGTTTTAGAAATGTTAATTTGGGTGATTAATTGTGGCATTACACTTTGTTTAATTAAATATGAAATTTGAAATTTTTTAGTTTAATTAATGGGCTTAAATTGGATTTGGGCTTGAAACGTTGTTATTGGGCTTTAATGGGCTTGGTTGTACCAAGATGGGTTTAGGCTAAATTGGTTGGATCTAATTGGGCCCAAAACCGTTTCCATAAAGTCCAAATGCGACTAATGGACCTTTAATTTTAATTGGGACTAATGGGCCTAAATTGATTTCTAAGCTTATGGGGTTATTCCTTGATTGGGCTTTGGTTATTGGGTTTGACCCAAGTTGACCAAAGTCCACGCCTTAAAGAAATTAATTGAAAGCCCATTGGACTTTAATTAAATTAACGTTGGACGTTAATCGGGCTTTGAGACCCGTAACGATTAAATTTGGAATTTAAGTCGTAAAGGTTTATTAATAAAGTGTAATATTTAATTTGGAATTAAATAATGAATTAGTATTAAATACATATTAAATTGGATTTAATGTTGTAGTTTAATTTAATTCAAGAATTCGTACTTGAGTACTTATTCGCAAAACGAGTTTGACTCGCGCAAAATCAAATCGTTGTTTGAACATTGGATGGTCAATAATATCAGATTAATTAATTGGATTAGATTGATTGATAACAAGCTTGTGTGAATACATGGTTGCGATGCATGAATAATGTATATCGGATGGATATTAGATGGGTGGGGCAATTTTGGAAATTGTTGTAATAAATTTAGAATTTATTATTGGACCTGCGCGTCCAGCCTATTACCTCCATACTCTTTGTATTTCTCTTCTCACATATTCCCCTCAATGTAAATGAGGTTCTTTAGAAGTGTTATATAACGGGTAGAAGCAAATACTTGTGCTAGCGGGAGAGAGGAAATAGAGAGATTTGATCTAGGATCAATGTGTTAAATATCCATCCGCATATCATTATTATATTTTATTTATGCGCCTTATTATGTGTTTATAATGCATGTTTAAGGGTGTATGATGATGAGACCTTAACAAAGATAATAAATTGGTTGCCAATTTGCACGCGAAAAACCCTCACAATATTAAGCGTTTTTCCTTCCATTGAGTGATTCTTACTCAAGATCCAAGACGGCATTGGTTTGTTGGCCAAAGTCAAGGCCTTTGTCCTCGAGGATGTGTTTGAATCATGAGAGCTTTGTTCCATATCAGTGTCTTGTCCAAGTTGTGATTTGTTGGCCAAAGTCAAGATCACTTCTTGTCCATTTACATTGATTACGAAGCTTTCCAAGGTCAATGGGTTCCGCTTAACTGGGATCACTAAGTTTGTTGTGCCAAAACCAAGACTTAGTTGATTCAGAGGAAAAAGGTTATGCAATATATTGGATATATTGGCATATATAAGATATATGTTTCGGACTTGGATGTCCACCTACTGGATCTAGGAATTGGATGGGATCCAATTGATCTTAGAGATCTACCTAGTTAATTATCATACAATTTTTTGGCCAAAGTCAAGATTGTGTGACATTTAACGGGATCCTAGCCCACTAGGAAACACAATTTCCCGAGTTTAGAGGCTCGCCGAAAAATAGTGCAAATATTAAATTTGCAATATTCGTTTAGTAACTTGCCATACGCGCTCATTTCAAATATTCGTCGAAATAAATTAAATATTAGTGGGACTAATATTTAAATAGTTGTTTTAATAAACAGTTGGACTGTATTCAAACTATCCATTTATAGTTGATTATATATATAATTGGATTATAGTAATCAATATTGATTAATTAATTATAGTTGATTTTATAATTGAATTATAGTAACCAATATAATTAATTTAATCTATTAAATTATAGTTGATTAAATAGTTGGACTATAGTAATCATTATAATAAATAGTACCTGAAATCCTTGATTAAATAGTTGGACTATTAGAATCAAGATAAAATCGAAAGATTGGCATTTAAAACATAATCAATGGAAAATGTATTTAAATGGTTTAATTTTCAAATTGGGAATAACTTCAGGATGGTCCTGAAAATAATAAGTTACTTTATTTGATAAAATAACATTTAAGCCTAAGCTTGGAGTTAAGCAAAAGTAGAGCATAATCTTTGGAAGATTCATGTGATGATAACTTTAGTGCTTAATCCATTAAACTTGCCACATAGACTCCTTAATTTCTTAATCAGAACTAAGGATTAGATCCTTATAGTATGATATTGAAATTGAAGGATCTTCATAGATCTATACTTAGATCTTAGAAGTACTCTAAATTGCTGTACTTAACTCTTGGAGAGTTAATGGCTATTCTCAATGAGACAAAGCCAAAGTTTGCAATAAGGCGAGAAGCGCAAGGCGCACCTTACTTTGATATTTTAGAAGGCCAAGGCTTGGCCAAAGGCTTATGGGATGTGAAAAAGGGAAAAGGCAAAATCATTATAATCTTTTGGGAAGACAAATGACATATCCCAAAATGTCTGCCTAAATTGTGGCAAACGGGATCGCGGAAGCGTGACTGCCGTTTAGACAAAGCAGACATGAAGGAATTGAAGACGGGCTAGGCTCTTACTTCAAATATGTTTGTCATAAAATATGTTCACTACTAGTATTAAAATTGGATTTTAAATACTTAGTGTGGTACATAAATATATATTGATGTGCAGAATCTGCTATGAGCAGGATACTGACTTCAATTGAGATATAAAATCTGCGAATTGGAAACGGGACAACAATCGCTTTTTTAAAATTCGTAAACCTAACTTTAGGAACTACCCTTTGGGTGTGTACTTAAATTAGGAAACTGTTATAATGTAACTAGTTTGACTAGAAACATTATCTTTATATCAGTGTTTAATCCGTTGCGGATTTACCTTATATTCTAGAACACTAAAGTGTTTCATTATATAAAGATGATATTGAGATAAACACATTAGATGTGAATAACAATATTTATATTTTGAATATAAATAAATCTCAAACGTATAACATGATAAACAAATAGCTCAAACTGATTTGATCAGAAGAAACTTAAAAGTGGCATTGTTGTCTGGGACACAATTAAACAAGACTCGTATATCCACACTTTTGAAGAGTGGGTACTAGGACTAATTTGATTCCATTCAAATAAAGTCTACGAATCTAGTTTATTGGACAAAGTGCCTAAAACACTATTTACTTGGTAAAAGTGCAAGTGCCACCGATCTGTTAGCCCTAGTTCATAGTGAAGCAAGTGGGCCCATGTCTAGCTAGGCTAGAGGTTGATATGAATATTTCGTGACCTTTACGGATGTGGCATCGCGTTATGGTTATGTGTTTCCTTTTGGAACACAAATCGGAAAATTTTAGAGTTTCGATACGAAATAAACAAACAGATCGGCTAAAGTATAAAAATATCACGGTTAGACAATGATGAAAATACTTAAGCAATAAGTTTCTCATATACCTGAAAGAGTATATTATTCTTTCAATGAGGAATCCTCTTGGAACACGTCAATCTGATCGTGTGTCCGAATAGATAAACCGAATTTTGTTGGACGTGATAAGGTTAATCATGAGTCGCTCTGAGCTACCATTTCCTTCAACGGATATGCAAAAACAGTGCAAAACTTATTTTGAATAAGGTTCCAAAATCTGTTTGACAAAATTCATATTAGATATGAACAGGAAAGAAACCGGGTTTCTCATTCCTGAAGATTTGGGAATGCTAGGCATATGTTTGGATGATACCAAACTAAAACCCAAATCAGATAAGTGCCAAGTTTTTGGTTATCTTAGGGATACCAAAGTATAGTACTTATACATCTCACCAGAGAACAATTTAATTGTTGCTCACCATGCGGTTTTCCTAAGAGGAATATCGATATGCAGTGGTAAGTGGGAGGATAGTAAAACTCGATGAAAATCGGAGTAATACTGTTCCGGGCACCTATTCCTTAATGGAACATAAATAGTTCATCAAGGATGAAACTATACCAGTAATCTTCGAATACACAAGAACCGTGTAAGTCGGAGAGAGTCAGAAAACAACCTAGGGTATGGGTTTCTGATCTCACCTCATAAAGATGTCAATCTTATTGAGGAACACAAACTGACTACGTATGAGGAAGTGATACAAGGTATCGACTCCCAATTATGGCAAAGTGCCATGATATCTGAAATGGATTCCATGTATATAAACTAAGTTTGGATACTAGTTGATGTACCGTAAGGCATTGTGCCTATTGGTAATATATAAGTCTTCAAGGAAGACATACATGGAAGGCAACATACCAACGTACTAAGCTAGGCTTGTAGCGAAAAGGTATCATTATCAATATTGTGTCGATTACGACGAAACCTTTTACATATTGCCACGGTAAATCCATTTGGATAATGCTTGCTGATGCTGCATGTTTCATTTTTGAAATATGACAGCTGAACGGGAAAATCGCTTTCCTGAAAAGGAAACCTTTTGGAGGATGTTTATTACATCCTGACGGTTTTGTCGTACAAAAACTAGCAAACAAGGTTTGCAGGTTATTCGATCCATGTTTGGATTGAAGCAATCATACGTTCTTGGAACTATCGTTTTGATGTAATCATAATAGTGTATGATTTAATTCAAAAACGAAATGATTCTTGTGTATATAAGGAGGTTAGTGGGAGCGTACTGATAAAGAATGTCCTATAAAATAATGTTGACATGTCATTTCATGGAAATGAAATTTCCCAAATAATTATCGGTGAAAGCTTAGCTTTCATGAAAATTCTCCGTAGAATTCTTGGGAGAAACAACCTTTATTCTAGGAATAAAGATCTACTGGGATAGATCTAAAGGTTGTTAAGACTCTCCGAGAACTCGTACATTGAAATAAATGTACGTGACCTGGTGTCTCATACGCTTTGAGCATATGGAGTCACAATCGGGCCAATCCAAGTGATAGTCACTGGATTGATGTTAAGAACATCCTTGAGTATCTTAGAGAACTAAGGATGCTGTCTTAAACTATGGAGAAAGAGAACTTGAAGTGATTGGGATCACTGCTGCAAGTTTCCTAACCGATAAAACGACTACAAGTCGTATAAACGGTACCATACAGTTTGAATAATGGAACATTGAGCTGGAAATCTTCCAAGCAACTGCTACCGAATAAACAACAAAAGCGGGATATTGCTGCAGTTGAGGTAGCAATAGAAGCCATTTGGGTCGATAATATTCTAATTAGATTAGAAATAGTTCTGTTAGCAGCTGAGCTAGGCTACATCACAGGCTAAAGAATTAATGGTCTCATCAACGATCCAGATACATACTTCGACTATTCATCTGATTCGTTTGGATCATACATCATGGCGATATGATGATCGTATAAATCGCATCAGATAATAATTATGCAAATCCGCTGACGAAAGTCTTTCCTCAGCAGTTTGAGCGAACCGTACATAGTTCGGGTGTAAGACACTCGAGTGACTGGCTATAGGCCAAGTGGGAGATTGTTGGACAGTTATGACCCATAGCGTCACTATTTGTACAGATCATTATGTTATTGTACAAATTAACTATGTGACAAATGAGATTGCTCTCTTATCATTTGTGATTAGATCACCAAGATTTATAAATGATAGGAGGTCCATATGATTAGTTCTTGGATTGAGATGATATGAGACAGTATCAATCCACGAAGGTTTAATCATTAAATATCCATAGTCAGAGTATTATCGAGAATGGACATTGATAATACGTAAAAGACTAGTATTACACTTGTGCGCGTTGTGAGGGCATAACGGCATAATTCTCATATATTTGGGTATATGATACTCATGCAAGTGTAGTAGGAGGTTGTGTTAACCGATGGTACGGGAAACAGCTTCGCTCTGGATAGACCCCTCGGAATTCTATTGGTAGTATGACTATGTGTCTATGGAAGTCCGAAATCAGGGTAGGTGTATTTGGTCTTAACCTGAGACTCGCACCGCTAATACTTGCGACAATCAATATACTTTGCTTTTAGGTCGTCCAGGGCTTTAACAAGTTCTGTGTACGCCTCTGCTGGGTATATTGAGAATCGTAGTGTGTTGGGTGTGATGTCAAGACGGAAGTATCACTCCAGTCATAATGGAGATGATGGTCACGTAGGATACGGGACTGGTTCTCTTAAATGCTACAGCTATCGGGATATTATGACTAGGTCATGTATATCCGATTATAGAGACTAGTTTCCAGAGATCCGATATGTGCTTCGTACGGGGCAGACACAATTCCAGCCCCAAGCCTAGCATGTGACATCCGATACTGGATCGAAATACGCAATACTTAGTATACTACGCCTCATATAGATCACATATTATTGTAATGATATTTCTGGAGAATTGGGTAGGCATGTCGCTTTACTAGAAGCGAACCTTGTCTTGTAAATCGGTAAAAATGTAGTACTAGGTACGTGCATGTTCGGATAGTCCGACGACCGAATTTACTGTCAACATATCCGGGGATCTCATTGGTCGCTTCTCGAAGATTCACCGATGACGTATGACTCACACTTTATTAATCTGGGATTAATTAGATGATAGAGAAAATTAATCTGGGATTAATTATGGAGATATTTTATCTGGGATAAAATATCATTTACAGAGAGAAAATGATTAATTTGGAATTAATCGATAAAATAATATATTCGATATATTATACGAAATTGGATTTCGACGCAAAATTGAAATTATATTTTAATTCAGGCGAACAAGTTAATTTAGAATTAATTCGTTAGCAACATGAATAATGATTTTGCTAGGCATAATCATTTAATTACGTCGCAACGGAAAATTCATTAATTTGGAATTAGCGAACCCGAGCCCGGGAGTGTTTGCGAGTGCATTCGCATTTCAAATTCGAGTGCGGCACGCAAGTCACATCAAACGTCAAATCATTAGTCACATCAAGCGTCAAATCACATGTCACTTTGAGTGATATGACAATTGATTGATTGATTGATTGATGGTAGTTGTTGGCAAAGCTTTAATGCTTTGACTTTTGGAAAGCAAAAATAAGGATAATGAATTTTGGAATTCATAAGTGTATTAGATACACTTTTTGCCAACAACAAACACCTTCTCTCTTCTATTTCTTCTTCCCTCTCACACGCCCAAAGTGGGATGTTTTTCCTCTTCTGGTTTAGGCCACTGCTGAGAGCCAATGAGAAGAAATGTGATGATTTTGTTGCAAAACTAGAGTGCTAGCATACATTAGAGTCATCCTAAGGTGATAGGGAAACCCACTTGTGATCTTGGAATCACCAAATGAAGCTTGGAGCTTGGAGCACACTTGGAGATGGGCGAATTTGAGGAGCCAAAAACTTGTAACTGCCGTGAGCCTTGGAGGACTTCAAAGGGCTTAAAAAGTTTTGTTCTTCACCGCATCGCCTCAACCGATCGATGTAAGTATTCCGCAACTTCCTCGATGTATTCGCACTATGTTTCTATGCTTTAATCGATCCTCGGGACTTAGAGATTTCCCAACAGATGATGGGTCGTGAATCAATTGGGGGATGGTCAAGAGATATTCAAGTGAAGGGACGATTCCTCCAGGGTTGATGGATCTTGGCCTATATGTATTTTATAGAGTGTTTCCATCCATCCGGCCTTTACCATGGGGAAAGTTCTCTCGAGAAGCCATTAAACATCATCGAAGCATGAGGAAGAAAGCTTTAGCACAATTGAAAGGTTTTCCAGGTACCAAAGTGAGCCATAAGCCCGACAAAGGAGGGGCAGACAGCTTAAAGGCCTCTCTGGAGTTTAAGAAGAAAAAGACTACTGCTCTGGAGAGAAAAAATGGTACGGTGAAAGTTCATAAACCTTCACCTGCCTGCATAGAATTAGAGAAAGATCATGCCGAAGGTAGTATTTGTGGGTGAATTTCACCAATATACGTGTGTACAAAAAAAACTTATCTTTTTTAATACTAACATAATTGTTTTCTTTTTGTAGTGGCTCGGGAGGAAAGGGCTAAAAAAGACCTCAGTCAGTTAGCTGCCAGGAGGGAGGAAATTGAGGAGTCAAATGAGGAATTATCTAAGTTAACGCCTTTCTTACCTGAGGCTGCAGTTCCTACCTTCACTACTTCGATTCAAAGCATCTCGGAGCTCGAAGTAGATTCTCCTTACCAGGTCTCCTTACATGTGCTCCAGCAGAGGACATTCTTGTGAGCATTCTGGTCCCTCATCGAATTAGTCTGACTCCTCAAGAGGGACAATATCAACAGTTTGAGTATGTTCGTAGAACATCAGGTCATACGCCAGAGATTGAAACATCTCGGGTTGTTGATGGAGCTGCCAGAGACATTTCTGAGGATGTTGAGCTGGTCATTGAATCAACGTCCTATACCCTACATCTGTCTGCTTCTACTATGGAGGTGGGACCCTCTGGAGCAGTTCTTATGCCGTAGGTAGCCGCTCCAATCTCTCGTTTATCAAAAGCTTTAGGTGGACTTCTGACAATATAAAAGAGAATGATAAAGAGGAAATGTGACACCTCAGTCAGTCATGACATGTATGGTACATTAATTCATCATTCAAAACATGATGATGTGTATACAATCATGTATAAATAGGTTTCATACTATAGAAATCCCGACTGGAGACTCAGGATAAATTTTCAACTTCAATACTTTCTTTTTAGCTTAACTGAATTACAGATAAATTTTGGTACTTTAGTTGTAACGTTTTCCCCATATATCCAATTTTTGTGATCTTTATATGGTCAGAAAGCTTAGGTCGAGACCTACAACTTTTATGTTGAGCGTTCTCCCAAATTCAAGCCAGAACGAGGTCAAAAATATGGTTCTTTCTTGGGTAAACAGTAACCTATGTTTTTAAAATAAAACTTGTGATGTGGCAATTTTGTGAGCTACTCTTTTGTAAATAAAAATAAGCCTTTTGCCTATAAATACCTCAGTAATCATTGACCGGCGTAAACACACACGTATAACGCAAGCGCACGTATCGTTCAAGTAGTATAATAATATTGATCCCACGAGAACTTAATTCCTACTGTTGTTATTAATTATTGATACTATTTATTTACATGTATCTAATTATAGGGAGAAGGGAATTGATTGCTTTTGGTTGGTTGAATATGGATTTGCTAATTAAAATAAAAACCGACTCAAAAGAAAATACTAAGGTAAATAAAAGAAAAGACTCAAAGATCTAGGGTCGTGACTCCACACAATATTATTATAAAGATGAATTGATTCTCTTATCTATGTGCAATAAATCAGTTTGCTAACCTGGAACACGAAAATATGAAAAAGCCTCTGTCGATGGTCAGACGCAAAAACCCAGTATAACCCAATTGAACCATATGTCTATGTCAACCAAATTATCTAGATTCATTAAGTTTAAGTTCCAATTATGGCTACCCCCGCCTGACAGGTATATGTCTATCATGTAAGGAAGTCTATTAAAGGGTTATCTATCCTCAAGGAAGATCGTGGCTTATTGAATCTAAGGCTGAAACCTAAAATCCCTATGTCTAGTTCTTTTTAAGTTTATCATATCAATCTTATTGGTGATCAGACAACAAGAAGCATTAAGCTTAAGACTCAATTAACAAACTAGAGAATTATCCAATAAAAAGAAAATCAATTATTAAGTGTGAATATTGTGTTTCATCACTTCCCTAGAATAAAATAAAATGCTGGGGGTTAGATGATCCACATTTAATATTTCTTATCTAGGAATCTCACTTATTATAATATATAAATTATTTTATGTTCTGCTTTCACAGGAATTAATAATGTTAAATATTTAAAACCAGCCATATAGTCGATAATCCATTTAGTCCAACTACACCAGCCATATAGGCGGTAATTATTTGTCACATAAAGACCAGCCATATAGGCGGTAATAAAGTCTGCCATTAATTAATCCGGTTAAATTATAATTTATAAATTATAATTAAGTGAGATTTACCTAGATAATTATATTAAATGTTTCACCTTTTACCCCAGCGGTAAATTAACTACAAAACATAAAGTAAAAAAGTAAATAAAATTTTATTACAAAAAGTAAAAGTGCATAATTAAAAATACTAAAAGTAAAGATGCTAAATTAAAATTACAAAAACTAAAACACACAAGATGCAATCCTTAGAGTCCTTACAAAACTCAAGGAAGGCATGATTTGAATTCTGAAATCGAGCTGAATTTATAGGCGCGGATGGTCTTCCAGCGTCGCGACGCCAAGGGCTTTGGCGTCGCGACGCCAGCGCTTTTTGGTCGTGGCATGCTGAGGTGATGACACGTGGTGATTCTAGATAAGGTGATTAGGTGACACATGGCAAGGTGGTTGAAGCTCAATTATTATGACACGTGGCGGCTTCTGATTGGTCGGCTCAGATTCTTATCTGCCACGTGTCGATTTCAGATTAGTTTGTCAATAATTGATACTGACGTGGCGCTGACGTGGCGACACGTGGCAAAGTGACTATCGGTACCATAGAATTGCGACACGTGGCACTTCGTGATTGGCTGATGATGACGTGGCGGTGAGGTGGCACGTTGACTCGGTCAACCGGTGATATGGATGATGATGTGGCTGATAGGTGGAGTGACATGTGGCGACACGTGGCAATGGCGACTGTCGGCACCATAGGATGATGACACGTGGCACGGCGCACGTTAGCAGATCGGCAGTGATGGTGATACGTGGCACGGCGCACATTAGCAAAGTCAAATTTCTCAGATTCTGACTTGTGGACCCATGCACGTTAGCACTGTTCCCTGCACTTTAGGCGTCGCGAAGCCTAAGGCTTGCGTGTCGCGACGCGAGATTGACTATTTTGCCATTTTCGTCTATTTTTCACTGTTTTGGCCCAAATAACCTCCAGAGTGTCCTGAAACTTTATTTATCTACAGAATAACACAAAACACATCAAAATATTCACAAAACTCAAGAAACTATACAAAATATCATGTTAAATGAGTAGGCTATAGTGATATAATTACCACTCATCACACCCCCAAACCTAACATTTTGCTAGTCATCGAGCAAAACACAGAATAAAATAACATAAACATCCTTAAAATAAAATTTAACTAAGCCACTTTCGTAGGGATCAGGGTTGCATTTAGCATATGCAACAAGCCTTTAAACCCCTAGGTGTCCCTAGTGGACGAGTTGTAGTCTCGTGAGGGTTTACAGCAATGATACCCACAAACATTTTTATAAAAGTAAAAAGAAAGTAAAACTAATGCACACAAAAGCAAAAAGACAAAATAATAGATATATAAACAACGTCCTCAGAGAATGTCTAGCATCAAAGTTATAGGAACTTTCAAAACGCATATACCAACTAAAATCCTTTCTTTTGAACAACATATCTAAATCAGACTCAAAGTGTGTATGTGAATAATTATGCAAACAACTTCGATTCTAAGTTGTCAACTTGGTGATTTCGTCTCAACTCTCAGTAGTTAATGGGTCAAACCAATCTGAGTATCTAAAATTGTTCTGTCTACTATAATCAGCACATGTGAGGTATGTGATTTTTCTGATTTTTTTTAGATACCTCACATAATAATTGCAGACAGAAACAGAAACTCAGGCAAACGGTCATTCATTAACCACCGATTATTTTAACTAGTCATCTTGTTAATTTCTTTTTATCTAACTGCTTACAAGACTATTTTCTTAAGTGCTCACGAGTCTGACCTAGATATGAAATTCAAATTAGGGATAAAAGTGAAATTAGCATTTATCTTTTCCTAAAACTTTTTAACTAAACAAACAATCAAATCATCAGAATTTTTTTTTGTGATTTTAAAGCACACACAATCACACAAAATGCGGAAGATAAAAATACTGAAATAAAACACACGACATGCAGAAAAGAAAAATTTTAACGGAATTTTGAAAAAAATTAAAAACAAACATCCCATACCCCCAAACCTAACTCTAGCATTGTCCCCAATGCGTTACAAAAAAAAATAAAAAGAAGGGAACAATAGTACCTGAGTTTTTTAACCATCAGTCTCCTCCTCGTCACTGTCGATATTTGGATGTGGTGGAAACTGGTCATCTTGTATCCCCACTTGTCGTGCTATTTGTTCGAGCAGCTGAACCATGTATCCCTGCTGAGATTCCAATGTAGTGACCCTTTGAGTTAAGGAGCGAGGTTGAGATGATCTGTGGGGTTGTTGTGGTGCTAGTGCAGAAGCTGGTCTGAAAACTGATGGTCCTATAGGAGCCTGTATCTCTGTATGGAATTGTTGGATAATTCTAGCAGTTATTGCTGTCATGGGTTGCGTCAATTCCTCTATTGGTTCTACAGGAACCGTGGCCTGTGTGCAGAGTGATGAAATAAAATAACAATAAAACAGGCCAGCCTGTGTCGATCTTGCAGCCCAAGCGATGTTGGTCGAAATCAGCTGACCAACATCAATTGTATAACCTTCTAGAATGCAGTACAACAATATCATTCGTTCATTCGTGACATATGTGATGTGAGATCCTGGTAGCAAAGTTCTATTCACGAAGTGGAACCACACATTTGTTTCAGGCTTCAGCAATTTAGAACTCATCTTCATATATTCTCCACTGCTTCTCATGACCTAAGCAGCATTTGGAACGCACAAAGTCTCCGTGAGATGAGTGATATCAATATTTCCCAACACCGCAGAATATTCATCTTCCTCCAAGTCAGGTATTTCATAAAATCTGTTAATAGTTGAGGAATCAAATGATACATGCTGACCTCTCACCATTGCCACATACGCACGATGCTCATAAGCATTAGTGTAAAACTCCCGCACAAAAACTGCATAGGCTGGGTGAGGCTGCTGAAAAAGCTTTCGCCAGTGCCGATCTGCGATAATTCTGTCAATATCAGGAAATAACCCGGGGTTTATGTCAAATCCCATCTCCATAATATGGTGTTTCCAGTTTATTCCCTCTTCGTATCTCTTCTCCACAGCAGCAGATACGAATTTAAAATCATCAAAAGTGGGTGCGGCAAAAGTCGATTCCCTGGATCCTTTCAGCGGCATTTTTACCGAAATTTTGACAGAATCTCCCATAAAATCTCAAGTTTTTACAAAATACACCCTAAAACTATCGTCCAACTTCGCCCCCAAATCTACAAAATTCACAAATCCAACACTTCCAAAGTCCAACCAATTTCAATAATATCCACCACATAAATTACCAAATTAATTTCTTCAAATTATACTGCAAATAATTTTGAAAATCCGGACCTGTTTTTCCTCGGCTTCGGCTTGGCAGTGGGCTCGGTTAAGCTCGGCTTTGTTCTGTTTTGGTTGGATCTCGACGGTGGTGGCTCGGCAGTGGGTGAAATCGGCTGTAGTGGCTTGGTCGATCTCGGTTTCTGTCACAGAAGTGGTGGATTTCGGCTAAGATGGTTCGCGGCTTGAAGGAATCGGTAGTGGTTCTCGGTTTCTGGGCAGATCTCGGCTGTGGGTGTTGTTGGTGTTGGGTTTCTAAGTTAGTCCCAAGATCGATTTCAAGCATTGAAACATGTGTGAATACTCAAAGAGGTATGGCAGAATCATACTTACATTGATCGGTTATGCGATGCGATGAACACAAGCCATTTGCTTCCTTGATGAAGCTCTCGACTTTCTCCCTTTTAAGCTCCTTGTGATTTTCGGTCATCCCTCTAAGTGTGCTCCAAGCTCCAAGCTTTGCAAATGGTGATTCCATGCTAATGGGTTTGTTTCCCTATCACATATGGATGACTCTTCATGTGCTAGGATTGGTAAGATTTGCCACAAATCTTCCTAGTTTCTTCTTCTAGTTCACGGTTTGGAGAAGAAAAAAAAAGAGAGGAAAATGTTTGGCCCTTGGCCGAAACATGTGGGAGAGGGGAAGAGAGAGAGTTGTTTTTGTTATGTAGGTTATTTGATTTCTAAAATAAAAAAAAAAAACATATACCAAAAATTTGGTATTTGCCTTTCAAAAAGGTCAACCAATTTTTGGAGCCAAAAGGCAATAAATGCCTTCCAACCACTCAAGTCACTATTCACATCAATCAATGATGACAAGCATCACTTCACTCAAAGTGATGTGACTTCCATCACTTGATTGACTAGTGATTTGATGCTAGATGTGACTTGTGGGCCGCACTTGAATTCGAAATGCGAGTGGGCCCGCAAACACTCCTGGGCTCGGGTTCGCTAATTCCGAATTAACGAATTTTCCGTCGCGACGTAATTAAATCAAATTTAACTAAATAATTATGCCTAGCAAAATTACTATTCACATCGCTAACGAATTAATTCTAAATTAACTCGTTTGCCCGAATTAAAATCTAATTTTAATTCCGCGTCGAAATCCAATTTCGTATAATATATCGAATATATTATTTTATCGATTTATTCCAAATTAATCGTTCTCTCTCTTTAATTAATATTTTATCCCAGATAAAATATCTCTGTAATTAATCCCAGATTAATTTTCTCTCTCTTATAATTAGTCCCAGATTAATAAAGTGCGAGTCATACGTCATCGGTGAATCTTCGGGAAGCGACCCATGAGATCTCCGGATATGTTGGCAGTAAATCCGGTCGTCGGACTATCCGAACACGTACGTACCTAGTGCTACGTTTTTACCGATTTACAAGACATGGCTGGCTTCTAGCAAAGCACCGTGCCTACCCAATTCTCTAGAAATATTCTTATAGGAAAATGTGATCTATATCAGGCATAGTATACGTAGTATTGCGTATTACGATCCAGTATCGGATGTCACGTGCAAGGCATTGGGCTGGAATTGTGTCTGCCCCGTACGAAGCACATATCGGATCTCTGGTAACTAGTCTTGATAATCGGATAAACATGGCCTAGTCATAATATCCCGATAGCTGCAGCATAAAAGAGCACTAGTTCCTTATCCTACGTGATCATCATCTCCACTATGACTGGAGTGATACTTCCGTCTTGACATCACACCCAATACACTATAATTCTCAATATACCCAGAAGAGACGTACACAGAACCTATTAAAGCCCTGGACGACCAAAACCAAAGTATATTGATTGTCGCAAGTATTAGCGGTGCAAGTCTCAGGTTAAGACCAAATACACCTACCCTGATTCGGACTTCCATAGACACATAGTCATACTACCAATAGAATTCCGAGGGGTCTATCCAGAGCGAAGCTGTTCCCGTACCATCGGTAAACACAACCTCATATTACACTTGCATGAGTATTCTATACCCAAATATATGAGAACTATGACGTTATGCTCCCACAACGCGCACAAGTGTAATACTAGTCTTTTACGCATTATCGATGTCCAATCTCGATAATACTCTGACTATGGATATTTAATGATTAAACCTTCGTGGATTGATACTGTCTCATATCATCTCAATCCGGAACTAATCATAAGGACCTTTCATCATTTATACATCTAGGTAATCCAATTACAAATGATAAAAGGGCAATTTCCTTTGTCACATAGTTAATTTGTACAATAACACCATGATCTGTACAAATAGTGATGTTATGGGTCATAATTGTCCAACAGTTGGCTCTCGAATTTTTTTTTGGTTCGGTCTTGACTTGGTACGGTTCGGCTTCGCAATGGAATCGGTGGTCAGTGGCTCACGGCAAGTGTGGCTTGGCAAGGGTGACTCGCAGTTTCTAGGCAGATCTCTGCTGTGGGTGATGGTGGTTCTCGATTTTGTAGTGATAATATTGGCTGAGAGAAAATAGTAAAATGAGTATGAGGGAAATGAGATCTGTCTCGACGGCTGCTGGATTTAGACCTGTAATCGAGTCAGCGTCGCGACTTTGAAATTTGCCTTGCGTCGCGACACTCGGTTATTTTAGGGTTAGGGTTCTCTGTTTAGGCTTTTTTTTATAAAACCAAGTCTTTCGACAGATACATCCACTGGGACGCGTCTCAAGAGCAGACTCCTTACTCGGCCGTCTCAACTGGATTGACTTTATATCTTCGTGATTTTGTCAAAATTTTTATTTTGTGAAAATCCTGCTGGCACTGGCTTGTTTTGTCCTGAAATATTCCATTTTTATTTTTCCTGTAAAAATAAAACAAAATTAAAAATAATTCTACATTATGTATACACAAAATATGAAAACAGAAATTACTACAAAGTGCATGGGTTGCCTCCCTACTAGCGCTAAAGTTTTCGTCTTCAGCCAGACGTGACTGAAATCTATCTGTCAATGAGGTTTCAGCGTCGTTTTGGATGTCCGATTAAAGACAATTCCATGAGCGTTGCTTTTGAAGGGTCTCTTCCAACGGTAAAGGGGCAAAAAATATTTTGTCTCATTCAGTGCTTGTGCCACATTTTTAACCTTTATTGCTCCAGTGGTTCCTGAAAAGAAAGAAATAAAATCAGGAGGTCTCGTATGGTGCTTGACCTTGAATGGAAGTTCCATTCTATCAAGCTTCCGGGTGATATCTTTAAATTGTACTCCCCAAAACAGTGATGTTTTGTCTGAATGCTCTGGATCTTCAATTTGGTCTAACCGTTGCTCCTCCATTTGCTCTGCTTCTTGTTCCACCTTTTCTTCACAGATGAATTTTAAAATTTCCGTATACAACTCTTCATCTGTCATCTGTGAAATGCATGCTCCATAAGTATCTGCTTGATGATGTAAAGATGTTTCTGACATTAGGTCTTCATCCTCTGATATGACTGGAATGGATGGTTCAGGTAGATCTTCATCAAACATCCTGGTAAAGCATGCTCCAAGATCTTCATTTTGAGGATTGAAATTTTGATCCTCCGTTGTTGGTGCAGTTGGTACAAATAGATCAGCTTCATCCTTGTCAGAATTTGAATAATAAAAGTCAAATAGAGACCTCACTGGTTTGGGCTTCTGAACTGATACCTTTGGTTGTTGATACTGCTCAGCCTCCTCCTCTGTTGAAGTGTCATTGTGAGCTTATTGGTACTCGAAGGCTTCATCAGTGTCAACTGAAACTGGTTCTTGAGGTATGTAGTTCTGGTTTTCTGTAAATTGTCTCATTTGATATGTCATCCTCTGAATAGATATTGATTATCTCTGAATACTTTTGAGTTGATTCTGATATGTTTAAAGCATTGTATCCAACTTTTCGTCTTGTTTCTTGAATAAATCTTTGAGCATGTCAACCAATTGTTCTTCCTTTGATGGTTCTGGTTCTTGATGAAGATCATTGTAGGTGGGTGGTGGTTAATGGAAAATATGGTTCATCCAGTGATAGTTGTTGGGCTGGACAACAGGCCTCGAAAAATCGGACTGTTGCTCCCAGATTTGGGGTGTATCTTCTAGTAAAGCTCGTTATTTATCAATCTCCCAATAATGTTCCATTTTTTCAATCACCTGAAAACAAAAGAAAGAAATAAGAATTACAGATAAAAAAAATTAAATACAAGTAAATTAGATAGCTTCAAAATTAATAACTCAAGAAAAATAAGTCCCCGGCAACGGCGCCAAAAACTTGACCGGCGTAAACACACACGTATAACGCAAACGCACGTATCATTCAAGTAGTATAATAATATCGATCCCACGAGGACTTAATCCATACTGTTGTTATTAATTATTGATACTATTTATTTACAGGTATCTAATTATAGGGAGAAGGGAATTGATTGCTTTTGGTTGGTTGAATGTGGATTTGCTAATTAAAATAAAAATCGACTCAAAAGAAAATACTAAGGAAAATAAAAGAAAAGACTCAAAGATCTAGGGTCGTGACTCCACACAATATTATTATAAAGATGAATTGATTCTCTTATCTATGTGTAATAAATCAGTTTGCTAACCTGGAACACGAAAATATGCAAAAGCCTCTGTCGATGATCAGACGCAAATACCCAGTATAATCCAATTAAACCATATGTCTCTGTCAACCAAATTATCTGAATTCATTAATTTTAAGTTCCAATTATGGCTACCCCCACCTGGCAGGTATATGTATATCCTGTAAGGAAGTCTATTAAAGGGTTATCTATCCTCAAGGAAGATCGTGGGTTATTGAATCTAAAGCTGAAACCTAAAATCCCTATGTCTAGTTCATTTTAAGTTTACCATATCAATCTTATTGGTGATCAGACAACAAGAAGCATTAAACTTAAGACTCAATAAACAAACTAAAGAATTATCCAATAAAAAGAAAATCAATTATTAAGTGTGAATATTGTGTTTCATCACTTCCCTAGAATAAAATAAAATGCTGGGGTTAGAGGATCCACATTTAATATTTCTTATCTAGAAATCTCACTTATTATAATATATAAATTATTTTATGTTATGCTTTCTCAGGAATTAATAATGTTAAATATTTAAAACCAGCCATATAGGCGGTAATCCTATTATTCCAACTACACTAGCCATATAGGCGGTAATTATCTGTCACATAAAGCTGAAACCTAAAATCCCTATGTCTAGTTCATTTTAAGTTTACTATATCAATCTTATTGGTGATCAGACAACAAGAAGCATTAAGCTTAAGACTCAATAAACAAACTAAAGAATTATCCAATAAAAAGAAAATCAATTATTAAGTGTGAATATTGTGTTTCATCACTTCCCTAGAATAAAATAAAATGCTGGGGTTAGAGGATCCACATTTAATATTTCTTATCTATAAATCTCACTTATTATAATATATAAATTATTTTATGTTATGCTTTCTCAGGAATTAATAATGTTAAATATTTAAAACCAGCCATATAGGCGGTAATTCAATTATTCCAACTACACTAGCCATATAGGCGGTAATTATCTGTCACATAAAGACCAACCATATAGGCGGTAATAAAGTCTGTCATTAATTAATCCGGTTAAATTATAATTTATAAATTATAATTAAGTGAGATTTACCTAGATAATTATATTAAATGTTTCACCTTTTACCCCAGCAGTAAATTAACTACAAAACATAAAGTAAAAAAGTAAATAAAATTTTATTACAAAAAGTAAAAGTGCATAATTAAAAATACTAAAAGTAAAAATGCTAAATTAAAATTACAAAAACTAAAACACACAAGATGCAATCCTTAGAGTCCTTACAAAACTCAAGGAAGACATGATTTGAATTCTGAAATCGAGCTGAATTTATAGGCGCGGATGGGCTTCCAGCGTCGCGACGCCAAGGGCTTTGGCGTCGCGACGCCAGCGCTTTTTGGTCGTGGCATGCTGAGGTGATGACACGTGGTGATTCTAGATAAGGTGATTAGGTGACACATGGCAAGGTGGTTGAAGCTCAATTATTATGACACGTGGCGGCTTCTGATTGGTCGGCTCAGATTCTTATCCGTCATGTGTCGATTTCGGATTAGTTTGTCAATAATTGATGCTGACGTGGCACTGATGTGGCAACACGTGGCAAAGTGACTATCGGCACCATAGAATTGCGACACGTGGCACTTCGTGATTGGCTGATGATGATGTGGCGGTGAGGTGGCACATTGACTCGGTCAACCGGTAATATGGATGATGATGTGGCTGATAGGTGGAGTGACATGTGGCGACACGTGGCGATGGCGACTGTCGGCACCATAGGATGATGACACGTGGCACGGCGCACGTTAGCAGATCGGCAGTGATGGTGATACGTGGCACGGCGCACGTTAGCAAAGTCAAATTTCTCAGATTCTGACTTGTGGACCCGTGCACGTTAGCACTGTTCCCTGCACTTTAGGCGTCGCGAAGCCTAAGGCTTGCGCGTTGCGACGTGAGAATGACTATTTTTCCATTTTCGTCCAATTTTCACTGTTTTGGCCCAAATCACCTCCAGAGTGTCCTGAAACTTTATTTATCTACAAAATAACATAGAACACATCAAAATATTCACAAAACTCAATAAACTATACGAAATATTAGGTTAAATGAGTGAGAAATAATGATATAATTACCACTCATCATTCATTCATCCATTTCATCAACAAAAAACGTAAATAAGAGCCCTCATTCACACCATTTTTATTCCACAAAGTGTTTTCATTTCTCATGCAAATTTGATGATTTCTAGCTTGCTTCCAAGCATGGTAAGCTTCTATTCCTCTTTACCCCTCTCATTTTTTAGATTTGAGCATGATTTTTAGCCCCTAATTAGCATATCCATGAACCATTTGTGCATTTATTTCTATTGAGTTGCTAGCATGCATAATAATACATTTCATGGTAAAATAAGCATGAATTAAACATGTTCTTGTTGATTGCCATATTTTCCTCAAATAGGGGGGCTTCGCCATACCATGCTTATGTTGGGGGGCTGATTTTGTGAATTTGTGTTGAGGAATGATGATGGTTCATGTGTTTGGAGATGTTTTAACATGGGTTGTATTGAAATGTGATGAAAAACTTCAAGTTGTAATTTTGTTTGTCCTTGTCAAATGAATAAGTATGTGTTTGAGGGGATGGTTTTTTGTTTTTGATGATGGTATGTTATGACTCCTTCTTAGAAATGTGTTATGGTTTGAGTTTTAATGAATTTGTGTTGGAAACTCTTTAGGTTGCTAAATTGGTAGGTTGGCTGGCTATGTGAGGCTTGTTGGAATGCTTGAGTTTCTTTGTTTTGGTTGTGGAACTATATTCATGAGTATATTGTAATAAAAATGTTTAGTAGGATGTTGATTATGCATGAAGCCTATTAGTAAGGCTTGGCCGAATGGTGTGTTAGTGAAAGTTTGATGTTTATGCTTGTATTTTGTGTGGCATGATGATTAATAAGATTTTAAGCCAACTCGATAATCTTGTCTCGGAGAATCGGATCAGTGGGTCTAACCAACCTAGATGTTTTGATCACACTCTGTGATTACTTCCTCGTACTCAACATGATATGGTTTTCTTCTTTTTTTTTTCTCTTGTCTCTTTCTCTTCATTTTGAACTTTCTTTTTTTCTTTTTTTTCTTTTTTCTTTTTTTCTTTTTTCTTTCTTTCTTTTTTTCTTTTTTTTCTCTTTTTTCGACACACCTACCCTTTAAGGTAGCATTTCTACTCATGGTGGTCCCAATACTCCCCCATGGGTAGCTTCACGCTTATTGGTTATAGACGGTCTATTTTTTCTTTTCTTTTCAGAGACTTTTTCTTTGTTTCCAACTATATCATATATTATAGCATAAGTAAACCAGGATGGACATCTAGGCAAACGGTCATTCACTGATCCATCATCTCTTCAACTTGTTATCTTGCCGACTACTCAGGCTTCCACCACTAAGATCCCGTTATCAAGTGCTCGCGAGTCTAGCTGAGATCAACTATTCAGAATACCGGATGAGAGCACATCTCACACTTATCGTTTCTAAGGTTTCTCCCTACAACAAACAATGTCATCACCGGACATATGCCTAACCATCAAGGACTTCTCTCTCTCTCTCTCTCTTTTTTGCACTCACTCCACGAAATTCTTCCTTTCAACCGCTGATAATGTGGGCTTCGCTCCTTAGGATCCATTCCTGAAACTTATACTGATATGGGCCTCAACCCTGGGATTACTTCCTGAGACTAATATTGATGCGGGCTTCAACCCGGTGATTCATTCCTAAAACTGATACTGATTCTTATTCATTCTTGAGACTGATGTGGGCCTCAACCCCATGATTCATTCCTAAAACTGATGACACTGTACTGTTGCTGCTTCTGGTTGGCTTGCATTTGCCGCTTTCTCTTTTTCTCCGTTGAAACCTGTGAATACAAAGAAAACAAAACACAAAAAGAATGCAAGTGCGTTATGTGTATGCATGCATGCATGGATGTATTTCCTATCCCGTTGGGTTAGGTCTTTCCGCCAATTCCCTTGGTGACTATTCGTTCCTCTCTTTCTCAGGCAAAATATTGCTTCAATTTGTCCACGTTGATCGGCTCAGTGAACTCATTCCCTTCTAAGTCTGACAGTCTCACTGCCCCGTTTCCCATCACTTTTTGGACTATGTAGGGTCCTTCCCAATTAGGTCTGAACTTTCCTCTCGGATCCGTTGTCGACGGCTTTGACAATTTAAGTACTAGATCCCCCTCTCTGATCTTAGTAGGACGTACCTTTTGTTGAATGCTCGGGCTGATCTCTTCCGGTATAACTACATATGATGCAGAGACTTCATTTTATTCTCATCCAGTAATGCCAACTGTTCAAGTCTCTGTGAGGCCCATTCTTGCTCCAATAACTCTGCTTCTACTAATATCCGCATGGACTGTATCTCAACTTCCACCAGCAGTACTGCTTCCATTGCCTTCTTCTTTTCTTAAACACTTCAGCTGAATGTCATTTGCTTGTCTTTTGTATAGTCCTCCCTTCAAACTCATATATTGAGAAGCTAACTCCTGAATGATTATCTTGTTCTTCTTGAAAGGTAGAGACTCAGGCAAGTAAATGAAATGAACATCTTTATTTTTATTAAGAAAAAGGTTCGAACAAGTAGACAAAATCAATGTCTTATGATTAATGGATGTGACATCACAATTGAATGAGATCAGGAAAACAAATATCCCCATAATTTGCAACTTTGTCTTCTTCCGTCTTCTTGCTTTTTCCGGACATCAGATCCTCTAACTCTTATAATTCTTTTTCCCATTTACTTTCCCCTTTCTGCTCTATCTCATCTTTACTATTGTTGCCCCATATCCTCATGCGGGAAGCTTGGTGGTCGCGAGTTTGGAAGACAGTGCTGTCAGGTAGGCCGGATCTAATCATATAGGTAGGCGGTGGGACGGAGTGATAGTTAGGTATGGGGTTTCTCTGTATGTTAGGTTGCTCTTTCTCAGGGTCATGTATTTTGTGGGAGTCTATGAGGTTCTGGATCTCATTCCTAAGGCGGGTACAGTTGTCGATTTTGTGGCCTTTTTACTGATGGAGGTAACAGTAAAGGTTCAGGTTAAGGTAGCGTGGCACAGGGTTTGGAAGTGGTTTAGGTTCTAAGAGATTTAGGAGTCCTTGCCTTTTCAGCTCTTCAAATACCTCTGAAAAAGGTCTACCAAGATTGGAGAATCGTCTGTTTCTGATAGGGGCAACCTTAGAGGGAGTGGGCTTGGTCCTTGAAGGTTACTCAATGGTTTTTCCATTCTGGTTGCATAACTTTCTGTTATTGGCTATACGGGGTGCGGTCAAGCTGGCCACAACATTGGTCAGAATTTACAACTGCTCAGTAATTTCGGTTACTTTGGTCTCCAATTGATCCAGACGGGATCCCTCGTTGACTGACTCACCCATGTTTGCTGGCGGTCTTTTGACGAGTCTTCATTCTTTCCTAACCCAACGGGTATCTATGATGGCTTTTAGACACAAGGGTTAACATGATACGTGTATGCATGAAGTGCATGAGATGCGTGTGATGTATGGAATATATAAGTCGGCCCATTGTCATTTTAAAGCATTCAATCATACTATTGCAAGGTGCAAACTTGTCCCAGTTGAAAAAGCCCAACATGTTTACAACTTTGCGATAACATGGCTAAACAACTTCAAATGATAAGGGGCCCAAACACAGGATGACCCATCGACATTTTAGAAACTTTTAGCCCAATTGTCATAAGATACGAACTCATCCCAGTTTAGATGGCCCAACAAGTTCGCATTTCTGACAAGAAGTCCAACTGAATCCAAATGATGATGGTCTTAAGCATAAGCACAAAGAAACAATTTCTACAGAGTGGCCCATCGGCATTTTAGAAACTTTTAGCCCAATTTTCATAAGATACGAACTCATCCAAGTTTAAATGGCCCAACAAGTCCGCATTTCTGACAAGAAGTCCAACTGAATCCAAATGATGATGGTCCCTAAACACAAGCACAAGGAAATAGTTTCTATCGATCATACAACTATAGTCTACGTGTGGGTTTGCGGGAGTGTAGACAAAGGTTCTCGCTGGCGAAGGATTGCCCACAACTAGGTCTCCCCACTCAAGGGTTCGAGTGACCAAGTGAGCGCACCTTTTTTATACCTTACTGTACGTGCCAACGAGTTATGGTGCGTGACTGATTGTCAAATGGATTTCCTATTGAAGATTCCCCAGAGGGAGGGTGGAGCGAACTCTCTTAAATACCCAAGCCTCTTAGGCTCTTATCGCCTTGGTGACAGGAATAAACAACAAGTCCTCCAAATTAGTCCATCACAGTAATCTTCGAGTAATGATTATTTAGGTGCCCTTGCAGCTTTTCCTTATAGAAAGGTAGTGAATGAAGAAAGACACCAAACCATTACCAAGCTCTAATAATGCCTTTGATTAAACCCTTTTCAACCCACATTAGACACGATTAACTAAAGCACAAATCACAAACATTACAAGACATTATTTCGGGGCCAATTCTCTATTCCTAGTGGAGTCGCCAGACTGTAGGACACATAAATCGGCGACGTTGTCCCGGGATCGCGACCTAGTTGGGAGTACGGAGTAGCCCGCGGGGGAACTAAATCGGAGAAATAACATGGTGTCGCCACCCAGTGTGAACCGGGAAAATGATTTAAGGCCTCACTCACCCCTCACAAGGGAAGACCTCAAACCGTTGGGCTCGGAATGGTCCCTTACTTATGCCACTTGTAATGAATTATTTGTGCAATAATTTAATCGAATCTACGCAACATATGCTTCCAAGAGTATTATACTTCTAAGTTCACATGCATGAAAATAAATTGGAATAACGGCAGACATATAATTTCATAAACACATTAAATCGATAAACATGGCAATACGAGTAAAACATAAATATAGGAGAGACATAATTAAGTTTCTAGTGTGAAAGAAACAATCATGGAAGCAATCATGTATGAGAATGTAATGGGAGAAACAAGCATGCAAGAAATGGGATGTAACATGTGAAAGATCATTCGTGGAGCGTTTGATAACGCGTTCGAACGGAGAAGGGCCGAGAGTATGCGTTCGAGGTGCGTTCTTGGACGCGTTCGAACGGGATAAGACCTAATGCATGATAAAGCAGAAAATATGCGCGTTCGAGTAGCGTTGGTAAACGTGTTCTAACTGGGGAGGGCCGAAAGCATGCGTTCGAGTTGCGTTCCTGAACACGTTCGAAAGGACAAGGGCCGAGAGCATGCGTTCAAGATGCATTCTTGGACGCGTTCGAACGGGATAAGACCTGATGTATGATAAAGCAGAAAATATGCACGTTCGAGTAGTGTTCGTAAATGCGTTCGAACGGGGGAGGGCCGAGAGCATGTGTTCGAGTTGCATTCTTGGACGCGTTCGAACGGACAAGGGCCGAGAGCATGCATTCGAGGTGCGTTCTTGGACGTGTTCGAATGAGATTACAAAAGAAAGGGAATTTATGGCGACATAGACACATATGTGAAGGAACCAATACATAATATGGGACCTCATACGCCCAATTGAACATACTTACATCCAATCAAACATACTTCATCCGGCACGGCAATACATCGTGGTAAAGGTAGCCTTTAGGCATTTCCCTCGAATAGATGACCTTTAATCCACCATAGTCAAACCCATGCGCATCAAGTAATCATATGTGAATAGAAAAGTAATGATATTGGACATTGGATACCCGATTGAACACATCTCACATTCAATAAAACATGCCTCATCCGGCGCGGCAAAACGTTGTGATAAAGGTAGCCTTTAGGCATTTCCCTCGAATAGAGGACCTTTAAACCAACTTAGTTAAGCCCATGAGCATCAAGCAATGATATGTGGATAACAAAGTAACGATATAAGATATTGGATGTCCGATTGAACACATCCCACGTTCAATCGAACATGCCTCATCCGGCGCAGTAAGCCATTGTG
The DNA here is from genome assembly GCA_019454045.1 of Zanthoxylum bungeanum. Classification (NCBI taxonomy): domain Eukaryota; kingdom Viridiplantae; phylum Streptophyta; class Magnoliopsida; order Sapindales; family Rutaceae; genus Zanthoxylum; species Zanthoxylum bungeanum. The sequence continues at coordinate 45,516 of SKCR01039984.1, forward strand.
ATGAAGGTAGCCTTTGGGCGTTTCCCTCGGATAGAGGACCTTTAATACACTTTAGTCAAGCCCATGCACATTATGACTATCAATACGTAAATAAATAAAACAACCACATGCGGAAAATGGATGACGGGATTACAAGCAATAAATGAACGAAAATTAAATAACAAGACGAAACATGCATTTCAAAGTTTCTCGAGTGGTACGTGGAGTTGTTTCCCAAGTACAGACCTCACTACCGTCCATTCGGATTCGGCTACGGAATTTACGTCTGGGTTTCCATCCGATATTCCCCAAGAGAGAACATATATTCCATTCATTCAAGGACCACAACATGTATCAACAAATGAATCTCATGCGAATGAATTCTAATAAACAACAAAAAAAGATAAGAATAAATAAGAATGGTGCCCTCAGGTCTAACCTCTTAAGTCGTCTCTCGAAAGTGCGTTACACGGCCGTCGGAAGGATTGATGCTCCGCAACTCCTCCGGTTCACTGGTCCACTGCTTTCGTTCGTTGCCTCACGGTTTTAGGTTGTCGTTTCCTATGTTTTGCTGCTGTTTCTCACGGTTTTAAGGTGAAAGAGGGTTGGTTTTCTGAATTGTTTTAAGTGCAGTTTTTGGTGTAGTTTCGATGGTGGTTAAGGACTGATTTTCTCTTCTTCTTTTTGTGAATGTACTAGGGTTCCTTCTTCTTTTCTCTGTGTGTTTTATGAGATGATCTAGGGTGTTTTTTGGAGAGCTTGGGTGCTAATGCTTTGCAGAATTCTGTGTAATTTCATGGATGTGCTAGGGTGTGAAAGGTTGGTTTATGTGTCTTTTTATAATGGTTTGCTAGGGTTTCTAGGTAAGGAAGGGAATCCTAAAAAAAAAGAAGTGTTTTGATTGGTTTATGAAAGGAAGAGATGTGTTTAATTTAGGGAGTGAATATCTTAATTGGTGTTTAATTATGGAAGGGATTTGATTAGATTAGGAAGGGATTTGATTAGAATATGAAGGGATTTGATCTAATTAATTTAGTTTAATTTGTGACATGTATTTTAAATATTTTAATTATTTTTTGGATGGGTTTTGGTGGGCTAATTGGGCTTGGGCGTGAGGCTAGCAGCAAAACCAGAAGTACCGACACCATTCGAAAGCCGATTCGAACACTACACGAACGCCTGCAATCTGCTTGACGTTCGAACGTGCTCACGAACGCAGTACAAATGCGAAAGTAGTGAATATGTGAATTGAATCTGATGACATACTTATTCTGAATTTCCCCTTCCGACATTCGTTTCCCGCGACTTCCGCAACCTAAAGAGTAGTGCCTCCGTATGAGACTCATCATCGGGACTTATTTGCAAAAATACAGTGCTACAATATGCATGAACTAGCAAAGTGCTCTACAAACTAATCTGTCAATAGGATCTGATAGATCGATAAGGAAGATTTATAAGCCAGGTCAAGGCTGGGCCTGCTAGTGTTTTACCAAAACCTCTACACATGCCAGTTTCTCATTGGTGTGGTGAAAGGGCCATAAAATCATCTTGAACTTGTAGTAGAACACCTAGTCGTTTGGGCCAATAGATCCATCATAAAGTCTCATACCCGGAGGGCTAAACTTGTGTGGGAGTTCTACAGAAGTGATAGACTTAAGGAATGGTTTTTCTGAGATCGTTCCCGCCCGAATTTTCTTGATCAACAGCTTCACACCGGGTAGGCTTTCTAAGATTGTCTTCTTGAATTCTTCCATCTACTTGTGTATGCTGGTGATGACTTGTTGGGTAGGGTCTTGTATTGGAAGGTTGTTGGGTGGCTGACATATTTGAAAGTGGTCTAACGAGGGTCAAGATCTTTGATCTCGCAGAGATAGTAAGATAGTTCTTTCGGGGTATTTGGCATTATTGAGATATGCAACATCATCAAAAGCCCCCAATAGATTGGTTTGGAGGATGAGGCCATTTAGTTGATTGTATAGTTCTTATCACTGGGAAGCTGAGTCAATTTGTCCCAACTACTTTTGGAGTGCAGTGTTAATATTCTACATTGTGATGTTATCTTCTTCCAACACTCATAATCGTTCTTGTAAAGTGGTCAGTTGAGCAAATTATTTATCTGGAGTGCTTTCATTTCCGGAAGCCATGGAGGTTTGTGGATTAGTCGTAGAATGATAGAGAGTTTTGTTTACTAAAAATCACAGGGGCCCCACTGTAGGTGCCAAATTATAGACGATGAATTTCATGTTCAGTCCACAATTGAGATTCCGCAAGATGAGAACATCGATAATCCTACAAAAAATGAAAAGACAAACAGAGTGTATAGTAACTACCCACCGATGTGGTGGATGCAATAGGCACTCTGACGCTCAATTCAACAGTAATGAGAAGCGGAAAAGGGGTAGAGCAAGGCAACATGATTACCTCGATCTTCGTAATTTATTACCATGAGGGCAATAGGTTAGGGTGTTTATAGTGTTATGTGCTTTGATAATTCGAGTGTGAGAGACAAAACTTCCATATCCCCCTTATTCCCTTTGATTTCCTCTATATTTATAGGTCTTGGATGTAGCCTTATTCTCGGATTAAGACTCTTTGGAATAGTTGAGTTCCAATCCTATAAGAAGAGAGTAGTTGAGTTGAGATTGAATTATGAGTGCCTTGGTTTTTGGGATTAGGTGTAATCTCAATTGTATTTAGATTTGATTACCATATTTATAGGTTGTTTGTCTTGATTCAAATACTTATTTCCTTTGTTGAAAATGAATTCATCGTTAGCAGACTAACAGACACTATCTACAAGAACATTGTATAACACTATAGGGGTTTTAAGGGGTATTATCGGGTAAAATAGCGGAACGCGGAAAATCAAAATTTTCCGATTTCAAAACTTTTTCTTGGACAATTAAATAAACTTATTTATTTTAATTACTCAATACTTAAAATCTGAAATTTTTACCCAAGAAATCAAATTTCTTCATAATTGCCGAGAAGCCCCAATACTTTATATTTTGTTCATTTTAGTCCTCAAATTGCCAAATATAATTTTCAGTGATTCCAATCAGTACCAAAATGATTTTAACATGTCCTACACATCAAAATAAAAATTGCAACTCAAATCCCCAATTTTGGCCAAATTGCCTTGAGCTCCCTTAAGTCCCCAGTTTGTGCATTTTGGTCCAAAGTTGTTCAAAATAAGTTTAGATGAAATCCAATCAGTCCCAAATTAAATATACATCATATATACATTATTACACAACACATATATGAAAATCCCCAAATTTGGAAAGGGTATAAACCCGAATTTTACAATTTCTTCAAATTGAACAAATTACATCAAATTAAACAAACCAAATACTTTAATCAAGTCTCTACCACACCAAAAAAGTCTCACTACTTTGAAATAACTTTAGAACATTCTAGATCATCAATGAGTGGCCTAAAAACTCTAGAATGACAACTAGATCATCAAATGACCAAAAGAATGCTTACTAACTCCTTAGAAGCTTTCTTTCAACATCATACATGTAAACACCCATCATCAAAGCTTTCAAGCATTAAAAACATAAACAAACATAAGTAGAAAAATCTAAGAACCACATATGTTGTAGCCAAGAATGAAAGGAACAAATTTCTCTCTAATGAAAGGTTAGAAATACTTACTAAATCTTAGCATTTCTTTGAATTTGATTCATGTTTCTTCACTTTTTCTCTCAAGTGTTTTGTTTTTATTTTTGAAAGCTTAGGCCATGTGAAGCAAATGGAACAAATAAACACTTTATATAGTTAGTTAGGGTCGAAAACTGGAGGAAATAAAACAAAATAGATATTTTCAATTCTAAATTCAATTTAAAGAAGTCAATATCAATTTGGTAACTACTTCCTTAATGTAAAGTCAACAATTTACACTAATAAATCATTTCCTAACTTTATCATTTCATAAGATATTTATATTTTATTTATCTTAATTATTTAACAATTAAATAATTAATTAATTAATTAAATAAAAATATCATAAATATATGTATTATATATTTACTTTAAAATATCTCTATGTCAAATATCATAATTTGACAATTAATTAATGTGTATTTAATAATATCATATATTAAATACAAATACACACTAATTAGAAAATGACGGTTCGGCCTCTAAAGCATGTATCTTTCGTTTAAATGTTAAACGATTTATAAATAATCACCATTATTTATAAAAGTTGTCCTAGTGCTCTACGAGTATATTTCATTAGTGAGACTCTCTAGATTCAGGCATATCCGTCACGAAATCCAATTTCATGTCCATAATTCCCCCACCTGTAAATTATGACGACTACGGATAAACTCGCTGAATCATACAGGTTAAGGTCATTGCATATATTTAATTCCTCCGTCATAAGTATCCGGATATATCCCAGAGATATAAATGTAAACGTCAAATCGCTATAGTGACTATCCCGTCGACGTCTCTATTAGCAATCTCTAAAACAACACTTATAACTTACTTATAAAGTGTACCACGGGTCCATGATTTTTATCTGATTGCTAATCATATATGGACTACATATGCTCTGTACACAGAACTGACATATCCTATCTTGATACACACAGGACACCCTGAGGATCTGTCCACACCCAATGAACAGGTGGAGGTCTGACCTTAATAGGTCGGTGACGTGACTGCCATCTAAGTGTGGAAGATATTTCATGTGCCCACAGTGGTATCGCAAGTCGAAGAATCTCTTATGCTACTTAACCCGAGAAGATTCTTATTGATGTTGGTATATCATCCATTAAGAATCTCCGGTGAGTAGTTCGGTGTTTATCCACTATAAATACCTACACGTCTATATGAGTCTCCAAGACTCATGGTTCATTGAGAAACCATTGGAATCCAATATTCCAGTATATGATATGTACCAGTCTGATTGGGTTTACTTTACTGACCAAGCAGTGTAAACCTTGACCAGGAACTATATAGGAATGACAACGTCATGATACAACTCAATTTCAGTTGCGACGCTTTTGGAACTGTATCATAACTAATCATTCTACGGTCAATTACGTCTTTACCATATAAAGAGATATATTATATTATAGAAACTGCTTATTTTATTCATAATAAAATATTTACAAAAGTATTTACAATGAAATACAACAGGGAATTGGCGCTCTGAGCACCAACCCTAACAAAATCTTCCACTTGCTCTAGTGCCAATATTGATTGTATCTAATACCCATCGACTCCACATGTTTCTCAAATGACTCTGGAGGTATGGCCTTCGTAAGTGGGTCTACTACATATCTTCACTCGGTACCTTGCACATGACAGTGTCCCTCCGCGACACAATCTCTCGAATGATGTGGTACTTGCGTTCCACATGCTTCGACTTCTGATGCGCCTTTGATTCCTTTTCTTGCTCAAAGACTCATGTATTATCATAGTATAACAGAATCGCATTCTCGATACTTGGGAGCACTCCCAATTCTGTGATAAAGTTCCTAATCCATAAAGCTTCATTTGCAGCTTCAGAAGCTGTAATGTATTCCGCCTCTGTGGTGGAATCAGCTATTGACACATGTTTGGAACTCTTCCAGCAAAATGCACCTCCATTAAGGGTAAAGACGAATCCAATTTTAGACTTTCTATCATCGGGATCCGATTGGAAGTCAGAATCCGTATACCCATTAACGTACAATTCAATTCCTCCATATATAATCAACTTATCTTTAGTACCTTTAAGATACTTCAGGATATGTTTAATGGTCATCCAATGGTCATGACCTGGATTGGACTGATATCTATTGGTTGCGAAACTGATATCTAACCTAGTATATAACATGGCATATATTATGCTACCCAAACACGAAGCATAAGGTTGGTTAAACATTCTAACCTTCTAATCTTCTGTTTGCGGACAGATCTTCTTCAAAAGATGAATCTCATGTCTGAACGATATATTTGATGTCTTACAGTTACCAAAATTCTACCGTTCCAATATCTTATCTATGTATGTTGATTGGGATAACCCAGTCAGTTTCCTCTCTCTTTCTCTATAGAGTTTTATGCCTAAAACATAGGAAGCTTCTCCCAAGTCCTTCATGGAGAAATTCTTATAGAGGTAAGCTTTGAAGCCTAGCATCATCTCTATATCATTCTCAATGATTATGATGTCGTCAACATAGAGGACTAAAAATACCACCATGCTCCCACTGGCTTTCTGATACAAACAGGATTCTTCTGAATTCTTGAGAAAACCAGACAATCTAATAATCTCCTTGAATCGAATACTCCAACTTCGTGAAGCTTGTTTAAGTCCATAAATGGACTTTATAAGCTTACATATCATACCTGAGTTCTCGTTGGATGCAAAACCCTCTGACTGTTCCATATAGATTTCTTCATCAAGAAATCCATTTAGAAATGCCGTTTTGACATCCATTTGCCAAATCTCGTAATCATTAATAAGCAGCTATAGAAAGCAAAATCCTAATAGACTTAAGCATTGCTACTGGCGAAAAAGTTTCATCGTAGTCGACGCCAGGTCGCTGCTTGTAACCTTTTGCTACCAGTCGGGCCTTATAGGTTTCAACCTTTCCATCAGGCCCGCGCTTCCTCTTGTAAACCCATTTACAACTGAAAGGAATAATTCCTTCGGGAAGCGGAACCAAGTCCCAAACTTGATTCTCATGCATTGAGTCTAACTCGGATTTCATGGCATCTTGCCACTTCACGGAGTCGATGTCCAACATCAATTTTCTATAGGTAAAAAGGTCAGTCTCTTCAACTAAGAGAACATCGAGACTTTTCTTGTATCAAATACAAATGTTCACGAGGTCTAGATATCCTTTGTGACCTACGGAGTGTGTGTGTTGAAGGTTCTTCATCTACTTCAATTTCAGGTTCCTTCGTTGGTTCATTGTTTTCAGGTTGGACTTCATAAAGTTCAAACTGTATGTGATTACCACATTCTGACAAAAATTCTTCCTCTAGAAATTTTACGAAGCGAGCTACGAACACATTTCGATGCTCGATATCATAGAACATATATCCTTTCGTATTCGAAGGATATCAAACAAACCTAAACTTTTACCCTCGAGGCGAAAGCTTATCTTGCTGGTCATCCTGACATAGGCAGGACAACCCCAAACCTTAACATAATTAAGATTTGGTTTCCTACCGGTCCATATCTCATATGGAGTCGTAGGAACATCATTTGAAGGAATCTTATTCAAAAGATGTGCAGCTGTTAAAATAGAGTAGCCCAATAAATAATAGGACAAATATGTAAAACTCAACATAGATCGGACCATATCCAATAAAGTCTGATTTCTCTTCTCAGACACTCCATTGTATTGTGGAGTACCTGGAGGAGTATATTGAGCGAGAATCTCATTCACCTTCATATAATCCATGAACTCACTACTCATATATTCGCCGCCTCGATCAGATCGAAGGAATTTAATATATTGACCAGTCTGTTTTTCTACTTCATTATGGAACTCTTTGAACTTTTCAAAGGTTTCCGATATATGTCTCATCAGATAGATATAACCATACCGTGACAGATCATCGGTAAAGGTAATGAAGTATGAATAACCACTGTGAGCAGTTTGACGTAGTGAACAACACACATCAGAATGTACGAGTTCCAGTAAGTTAGTGGCGTGGTGTCCAACACAAAAAAATGGGGCTTTGGTCATCTTACCCTGAATACATTATTCACAAGTTGGATAGTGTTCCATGGTGAGATCGGGTCTCAAACCATTCCTAACCAATTAGGTAAGGCATTTCACGCCTATATGACATAGCCTCATATGCTATAGTTCAATATTATTAACTACAGGCAAACTAGGTTTATTAATCCTAGTATTCAAATTATCTCTAGAAGTATGCAATATGTAATGACTTTGCTCATTTGGACAAAAAAAATATCTGAATATTACGTCTATCATATAAATATAAAGAACAGTTCTTAATATTAACATGATAGCCTTCTGTATCTAATACAAAAAAGAGATATAATATTTGTTACACATCCAGGTACAGCACATCAATCATTTAACAAAAGGCTCCCACTCAGCAAAAGGATCTCGCATACTTCCACTGCAACTGAATCCAGAGAGTCTTGATTAGTGCACGAAATGTACTTAGAACACTGCTAACTAGGCTTAATTATTATATATTTAATCTTGATTAGAGTTTGTTTTATGCTTTGTTATTAGGAGCAATGGAATATGAAGAATGGAGCAATTAAACATGTCTCGGAGCCTAACAGAAGCATCGAACACACGCGGGAACAGCATGACGCAAGACGCGAAGCACCAGCTGAAAGAACCACTGGCGTCGCAGTGCCCAACTTCTTAGAGTCGTGGCTCTTGCACGCTCCCCATACATGTTGGCCGTAAGTTTGGAGCCGCGGCGCCCAAACACCAGCGCCGTAGCATCTCGGATGCTCCAAAACCCTGATTTTTGATGTCTTTGATGCGTATTATAATTTTGAGGCCTCACTATATAAAGCCAACTTCGTCCAAACCTTGAAAAAAGGAGAAAATCATAGAGAAACAGAGGAGAAACACACAAAAAGAGCCACAAACACAAGATTGCTAGAGAAGAACGAAGAACTTCAAAAACAAACATGTCGTCTCTCCGATCTATTCGGGCTATCTCTCTATTCCGCATGGAGAACTAATCTCATAGGCAAATCTAATGATGAACTCTTGTATTTGAATTTCTATGTTTAAGTTTTTGATTCTTAAAGTACCTTTTTAACGTTTAATACAATTGATGGTTGTTGTTCTTTATTATCTTATGATTATTGAATCCAGAAACTAAGTTTTGTCAACTCCTATATAGATCCAGTCATGCTTCTTCTATGTGTGATTTGTGAAACCAGTTGTGACTGGTAAAGTTGTTTTATGTGTTGGTCTTCTGCTGCAGTATTGCCCGAGGGTATATTGTCGACGTTAGATAGCTCATAATGTCGACTTTTGTATGCTATTAACATAGAGAAAATAATCATTGATTAACTTAGAATTGAATATACGTAGAATTTAATATCCTCCGATTGTTGGTTTGGGATGTGAAACTTTCAGTTGAGTAATAACAAGAATCGATAATTAAATATAGGAGTTTGATACAAGAGGGATTCCAGATACTTTGCCATATCTCTCTACTGATATTCTTTAAGTATTTTCTATAGTTTTTACTTTACTTTATCAAATCAATCTATCTCTTTTTATTAAGTTACTGCTAATGTTTTTGTTTGAGTAAATTAGTTTATGTAACCATCTCTCTGAGGAATCGACACCCCAACTATACTGCGATAATCGTAAGTAACCACAAGTACTTTTTGGGCGTAATCAAAATTTAGTGTTGTTGCCGGGGAGACGATTTACAATCTAAAGGAACAGGTTTGCTTGGTCAAACACAAAGCGGTAACTTCGTTCCTTCTTTAACTTTTTATTTTATTTATTTATTTATTTATTTTTTATTTACTTGTTTTATTTCAATTTTAGTTTTAGCTAGATTTTAATTTTTAGTTTTCTCTTTTTATTTATTTTTTTTTTTTTGTTTTTTTTTTTTACTTGAGGTTAATTGCATGCCTAGACTTAGGGATCGGTTGTGTAGATTTGCTAGAATAAAACATGAAGATTCAAGTTCAGATTCAAAACACATATTTGAAAATCTTTTTGCCACACCATCGGCGTCTAGCACATATAATATGAGTGAATACGAGAAACCACCCATGATGACTCTTGAAGAGTACCTTCACCCAACTCGCACAGCTACACCTTCGTGCATAATGTTTCCTCCTAATGCACCACACATAGATTTTAAACCTGGAATGATATAGTTTCTCCCAACTTTTCACAGTTTAGAGAGGGAAAATCCTTATGTGCACATTAGAGAGTTCGAAGAGGTAGTAGCAACCTTCGATGACCGATTTGGAATCACTAACATAATTAGACTTAAGTTCTTCCCATTTTCCCTTAAGGATAGAGCTAAGAGCTAGTTGTATTCTTTGAGACCGCGATCAATAGGATCATGGGCGAGATGACACATGCATTTTTCAACAAATACTTCCCACACCATAAGACTAATGCCTTGAAAAGATAAATCTCCACCTTCTCCCAAAGAGACAGTGAAACCCTTTATCAAACGTGGGAGAGGTATATGGAGATGTTAGCTAGTTGCCCTCACCATAGATATGAGAGTTGGCACTTAGTAAGTTATTTTTATGATGGTCTAACCCCTAGAGAGCGTCAGTTTATTGAGACTATGTGTAATGGTGAGTTTATACGGAAAGACCCTGATGAGGCATTCTAGTACTTGGATGACCTAGCTGAAAAATATCATACTTGGACTAGACCTAATGCCATAGATAGCACTGATAGGACACACCATACTCCTTCTAGTAGAGGCATACACCACTTCAGGGAAGATGATAGTCTTAGGGCACAGGTTGAGATCTTGACTAGAGAGTTAGGAGCCTTAAAAGCTAGAGATAGCAAGACTATGTATGCAGTCGCCTACCTGGAACCCCAAGAGTGTCCTGTATATAGTGAGATGCGGGGGACATATGAGGAACAATGTAATAACTTAGGGATGTACAAGAAGCCATACACACCTTATTTAGATACTTATAATCCTGGTTGGCGGAACCATCCCAATCTTAGTTGGAAACATAAGTCCCATCAGCCTACTCAAGCACCACAAAATAGGAGTTACAATGCTCCTTAGTATCCCACACCTGTCGCCCCTAGAAATTCTTTAGAAGACATTGTGCATGCATTTATAGAGGCCTAGAGTAAAACCAATCAAAGGTTTGAGTCGTTGATAGCTTAGGTTTTTGTGGATAATAAGGAAAATAAGAGTCAAGTCTCTAAGTTGACTACCATCCAACTCCCATCTCAAACTCAACCAAATCCACAAGGCCAACACATGGCACATGCTGATCACGAAGGAGCCAATGTAAAAGGTGTTAATGCTATATTCACTAGGAGTGGTAAGGAGGTAGGAGTGCAGGACACGTCCAACACCATAGGTGATCCCAATGATAGTACTACAGATACCCCTCAGGCAGACCAATAGACTTTTTTCCAAGTTAGAGTACATTTCCCTCAAGCACTTAGGCCCACAGTGAGATCCCCAGACCCAAATGGTGAGATCCTAGAACACCTGAAGTAAGTAAAGATCAACATTTTGTTGTTACATATGATAAAACAAGTTCCAACTTATACAAAGGTTTTGAAGGATTCATGCACCATAAAAAGAAATCATAATGTGAAAAAAACTGCATTCCTCACAGAGCAGGCTAGTGTAGTAATTGAACAGAGGACCCCACCAAAATATAAAGATCTGGGCTGTCCCACTATCACTTGTTATATTGGCACAAATGAGTTTGGTCAAGCATTATTAGATTTAGGTGCTAGTGTTAATCTCATGCCATATTCAATCTATGTTCAGTTAAGGCTTGGTGAGATTAAACCTACATCAGTGGTTTTACAATTAGCTGACCGATCCATTAGAGCACCACGGGGAGTAGTTGAGGATGTTTTAGTGCAAATTGATAAATTCTACTACCCTATTGACTTCCTAATTTTAGACACGCAGTCCGTGGTTAATACAGAGCCAAAAATCCCGCTTATCTTAGGTAGAGCTTTTCTTGCTACAGCTAATGCCCTTATTAATTGTAGGAATGGTCTCATGAAGCTATCATTTGGAAATATGACACTGGAGGTGAAAATTTTTCATGTTGAAAAACAACCACGAAATGATGATGAGTGCCACTACACATACGTGTTAGAAACAGTCCTGCCATAATCAGCTTCTTTACAACATGAATCAAACCCTTCGGAATTGAAACCGGTCCCAACGAATCGTAAAATGAGGAGAAGGAAAGTTAGTGCTCAGTTAAAGACAATACCTGGGAAGCTAACAAGAAAGGTGAACCTACTTTTACATGTGTGCAACTTACAATGTCACCCACCAGACCCTGGGGGATCAATGGATAAAATGTCGCGGCTAGACACAAATTCTTTCTCATGTTTTCATCGGTTGGCTACATGGCCACCATGACAACATTAAGTGGTTACGTCTGGCTGAAGATGTTAAACTTAGCGCTAGTGGGGAGGCAACCCTTGCATCTGTATTTATTTTAGTTTTATTTTATTGTGTGCTAATTGCATGTTTTATTATTTGCATAAGTATTTATACAGGTTTTAGCATAACCTACACAGCCACACAACTAAAGTCTTACCAGCAGGAACCTGATCAACTCCGCGTCTGGTAGTGTTGTTCCTTAATCCTTTTTCTTTATATTTATCTTACATTGAGGACAATGAAAGTTTTAAGTGTGGGGGTGCATGATATTACCTGTTATTAAAAAAAATTATTGTTTTGTTTGTTTTTAGTCCGTAATAGTAAAGCATAGTCCAATGATGATATTGTTTGCTTTAGGATAAAATCTTAGAAATGATAAGTTCTTTAATGTGCTTTTATCTGATGCTTTGACTAATTGATCTAGGTTAGACTCGTAAGCACTTAACTATAGGTTTATAGTAGTGACAGCCTAAGTAGTTGGCAAGGTGACTAGTTGAAGAAATTGCATGTCGATGAATGACCATTTTCTTAGATGTCTACCTTGATTTGCTTGTGTTATGATGTGTGGTATGGTTAAAAATAAAAAAAAAAGTCTCAAAATAAAGAAATTAAACCACCTATAATCAATAAGCGTGAAGCTACCCATGGGGGTGTGTTGAAAAAAGAAAAGAAAAAAGAAAAAGTTAAAAAAAAAAGAGACAAGAAAATGAAAAAGAAAATCATACCATATTGAGCACAGAAAAGCAACTACATAGCATAATTGATATATCTAGGTTGGTTTGACCCATCGATCCCAATTTTTAAACGAAATCATTGAGTTGACTTACCTAGGAATCAAGCTGTGAATAAACCTTTACACACACACACACACTGTGAGTCTGGCTTAGACGATTTATTCAAGGACTTGGAATTAAGTTACGTTGAGTACTTTGAAATTTCTCTGATTTCATTGCTAGACATTCTTTGAGGATGATAATATTTGTAGCTATTAGGACTATTTCATTTTGTTATTTTTACATGTTTTTTGAATGACGTTTGTGGGTGTCGTCGCTGTAAGCCCTCACGAGACTATAACTCGTCCACTAGGGACATCTAGGGGTTAAAAGGCTTGTTGCATATGCTAAATGCAATCGTGATCCCTACGAAAGTGGCTTAGATAGTTTTATTTATTTAGTTCTTATTTTATTTTTACGCTTGAATTGCTAGGGACTAGCAATAAGCTAGTTGGGGTTGTGATAAGTACACGAAAGTGTACTTAGAACACTGCTAACTCGACATAATTATTATATATTTAATCTTGATTAGAATTTGTTTTATGCTTTGTTATTATGAGCAATGAAATATGAAGAATGGAGCAATTAAACATGTTTCGGAGCCTAATAGAAGCATCGGACGCGCGCAGGATCAGAATGATGCAAGACTCAAAGCACTAGCAGAAAGAACCACTGCGCCGTGGCGCCCAACTTCTTAGAGTCGCGGCGCTTGCACGGTCCCCATACATGTTGGCCGTAAGTTTGGCGCTGCGGCGCCCGGACGCCGCAAAACCCTGATTTTTGACGTTTTTGATGCGTATTATGATTATGAGGCCTCCCTATATAAAGCCAACTTCGTCCAAGCCCTAAAAAATGAGAAAATCAGAGGGAAACAGAGGAGAAACACACAAAAAGAGCCACAAACACAAGATTGATAGAGAAGAACGAAGAATTTCAAAAACAAACATGTCGTCTTTCCGATCTATTCAGGCTATCTCTCTATTCCGCATGGAGAACTAATCTCCTAGGCAAAGCTAAGGATGAACTCTTGTATTTGAATTTCTATGTTTAAGTTTTTGATTCTTAAAGTACCTTTTTAACGTTTAATACAACTGATGGTTGTTGTTCTTTATTATCTTACGATTATTAAATCAAGAAACTGTGTTTTGTCAACTCCTATATAGATTCAGTCATGCTTCTTCTATGTGTGATTTGTGAAACTAGTTGTAACTGGTAAAGTTATTTTATGTGTTGGTCTTCTACTGCAGTATTGCCCGAGGGTATATTGTCGACGTTAGATAGCTCGTAATGATGACTTTTGTGTGCTGTTAACATAGAGAAAATAATCATTGATTAACTTAGAATTGAATATGCGTAGAATTGAATATCCTGCGACTGTTGGTTTGGGATGTGAAACTTTCAGTTGAGTACTAACAAGAATCGATAACTGAATATAGGAGTTTGATATAAGAAGGATTCATGATGCTTTTCCATATCTCTCTACTGATATTCATTTTCCATAG